>CAVNYN010206919.1:0-27745 GCA_963692815.1 Nyctanthes arbor-tristis | reverse complement strand
CTGTATTAATAATTTATAAAATTTTTATATAAAAATTTATTGACATTTGTTATTAGAGTAATTATAAGTAGACATATTTATCTGATATGAATAACTGATATTTGTTAGTTGGCAAATATGACTTGGTTGCTTTTATGCAAATAGTGAATTTGAAGACCCACAATTATCCAATATATGGTTGACAATTAAATATGTCATTTTTTCATGATAGATAAATATGTCTCCATAGAATTACTATAATTGTTATTACTTTTAGATCTCGTACAATATACAGTTGAGAATTCTAGTATTTATAATACTAACTAAGTGGTGGGTTAATTTTTTCCCGCTTAAAACTGGCACCCTAACGGAATTAGGAATATGATGTTATGCTGATGTCCCTGATGTCTGATTTATTTTTCTTTTTTATTTTTGTTCACCTTAATAATAATATATGTATATTTATAATACTAACTAAGTAGTTAGTTAATTGTTTTCAACTTAAAACTGTCATTCTAAGGGAATTAGGAATCTGATGTCATGCTGAGATCGCTGATATCTCATTTATTTTTATGTTTTTATTTTCGTTCACCATAATAAAAATCTATATCTATATATTTATAATACTAACTAAGTTGTGAGTTAATTTTTTCCCGCCTAGAACTGACATCCTAAGAGAATTAAGAATTTATGTCATGCTGATATCGCTGATATCTCATTTATTCTTCTATTTTTATTTTTGTTCATCTTAATAATAATCTATATATTTATAATGCTAACTAAGTGGTGGTTTAATTTTTTCCTGTCTAAAACTGGCATCACAAGGGAATTAGGAATCTGATTCATACTAATGTCGATGCTGTCTCTATTTATTTTTCTGTTTTTATTTTTATTCATCATAATAATAATTGGATAATATTAACTGAGTAGTGGGTTAATTTTCAATTTTGCATAATAGTTTTTAATAATCTATTTATCCACTTACCTTAATCCTTTTTTTTTAATTCAGAATTTTGTTTATTACATCTTTTAATTTTGTATAGTGATTTTTTATCATCTCACAGTTATTGAGGCGGAACTTTTAACCTTTGGAGATGTTTTAGATTTCGATTAACCAAGTAAATGTATCAATCAAATTCTTAATTATCTCTTTCCTTGTGTTTAACTGGGTAAGTGCAACAATCAAATTTATAATTATCTCTTTTCCTTTATATTTGAATAATCAAAACAACTTTCAAACTGTCTAATCGAGTAAGTATACACGACGCTCTTCCGATCTCACACATATATTTGCCAGCAATCGATCAATTAATATAGAATATCAATTTTGGAAACAATTATACATATTTTTCTTTTAGTTAATTTTTAGTTCGAGTGATCTGGTTGATGAACGTATATTATTTTTATTTTTTATTGTTTAATTATTTGTTTACTTTAGTTTGTTTTAGAGATGTATATGGGTTTCCCGTGTAATGCACAGGTAGATTAACTAGTTTTTAAGTAAAACTAAACAACTAAAAATGCAATTGGCCCAAAAAAATAATCTGAAAATTTAATTTTAAAGATTAAGAAAAAAAATCAAAATTTGATAATTTTTTCCCTCAAAATTAATGAATTAAAAAAAAAAAAGGGTTCAGGGTGGATGGAAGGATCCTCATGTCCCAGTGTTGTCCCATGGATATCCGATGGGAAAATTTTGATCCAAACTAAATCCAATGGATATCCGCACCCAAACGATAAAGATTTCAAATCGTGGGGCAATAATGGTTTAGATTTTTTGATCTGTGAAGTCTGTGGGGCCAATAATGGGTCCAGGTCATCTACCCTGTGAATCAGGGAAAAAAATAGTGAGTAGGAGAAAATGAAGAAGCCGAGTAAACACTAATTTGGAAGACCCGACTAGATTTACGTCTTAAGTTCCAATTTTGAATTACCAAACGTCGAAACTTAAAAATAGAAAGGGAGTTAAGGATCATGGCTGATCCAATTTGCTCTGCAATCCGTCCTGATTCAATTTGTTTCGCAATTCACGGATCATGGAGCGATAACAATAATTCAATCTTTTTGCGGGGGCAATAACAATTTTTGCGGATCCGCTCTGTTGCCAACACTCCCACTTAGTTCAGGATGATGGGCCTCTGCAAATTGCAAAATGGAAAGAAGAAAGGGGGCACAGCCTTTAATTTCCTCTTTATATTATTATTACTTGAAATGATATCAAACATTTAAAAAAGGAAAACAAAAATTGAAATCAAATCGAATTTAATAGCATTATTCTATCTGATAAATGCTAAAGACAAATATTGGTTTTATAAATTTTTTTTTTTTTTTCCTTTCGTGGATCAATCGACTAACTCTCACACACAGAAACACAACTTTTCAAAAATTCAAGCAACACTTCTAATTGAGAAGCAAACTCTAATTATCAAGAGCTTATTGTACAATTATAATACTATAATACATTGAGAATCAATTTATAATCTATTTTTGGTTTATGTCCAATATAATAATCTCTCCCTGTATACACAGGTCAGTAGCTATCAATTTGTTTTAGACAAAGACGACAATTAAGGGGCATGTAATAGACATCCAACTATCCCAAATTGACAGGTTACAAATTGAGGTCCATATTTGGATGTGTTTCCAATTCTTTTCAGATATTATAATCTTTCAAAGATTGATCATGCATCTCTCCAACGGGTCTTGATTAGCCAAATCTATTAAACAACACAAGGCTCCAATAATGATCCGATAGTCACCATTTGACATGTATCTTTTAACGTTGTCAGTTGCACTGTAAATTAATAAAATTATTAGTTTACAACTTGAATCAACAACGAAAAGAGTTTTATACTGGTGAAAATTTTGAATCAACAATGAAAAGAGCTGTCACGCATGTTGTCTAGAGAAAATTTCATTCTCCGTACTTATTCTTATGATCATCAAGCACGCATTTATTACGCCCAGAATGTACTATACATGTCAATGTCCATACAGACTCGTCTAGTCGAGCGATTCTAGACCCCTATCCAATGTGGAGGGTTGTTGGGGGGATGAGTACTTTCATGCACTGTGCTAATTACAGTATTTTCATTTGGTTTATTATCTGAAATTCAAATGTAGCCCAATTACTATAGTCTGATGATGCACAGATGGGACTGAATATTTTCAATAAGTGACTAATTATGGCTCATTCACGCATGATGTGCTACTGAAAGGGCCTCTGCCCTCTGTGCCATTAGCGAAGTACATATTTGCAATAGGGCTGTTTTGTACAAATTGTTTTTGTTTTGGCATAGAAAGTCACGCCTAATGTAAAAAGATGGCCCCATAGATGTTCAACCTAATTCACATTTTTTCTATGCGTGCCTGAAATGGACCATGCCGTCTTTTTAGATAAGACTGTTGTTTCCACTATATTGTACGAATGGTTAGGCATGCAGTCCCCGTTTAATTCAAAACAAAATTAGGATCTTTATTAGAGTTTGATATGATGTCAATCATGTTTTTGAGTATATATTCTTTTCTTACGGTAGTTGTTAAAGGATAACAATTTTCACAAGAGGAAAAGTCATGATGATATCTATCTATATATTAATAAAATGAGAGGTGCTGTGATACAGTTTGACCACAATTTTCCCGCCCAAAATGCTTCAAGTGGGGGTTTTTTGGTCATTTTGATTGGTTTGTGGTAACCAATGCGGTAACTTTGATGTTTATCCCTTCTACTTATTGGTTTTTAATTTTTGAATTATCTCATCTTAATAATTCTATCTTATCTTTATAATTCTATGTTTAAGTTATCTTATCTTTATATTTTTAAATCTTCCTTTCATTTCAATGTGAAAACAATAATCAAGAGCAGATTTATTCAAAGGTTTGAGAATTGACTATGATATCATCATATCACATGCGTCTTGACGCACACAAATAAAGTTAATATAATTGATGTTTTTTATGAATTGAATACTTATATCATACAACAAAAATTAAAATAAAATATAACTATTCTTGAAAAAAATAACTATTAATAATTAAGAATTTAAAAAAATAAAATTAAAAAGAAAATAACTACCCCTTTATGTAGTCTTCTCCTTATACGATATCAAGTTTTTAATTTTTTTATCACATGTGATAATCTAATTTCTCAAATCTTTATAATAAGTTAAATTATTTTAAATTATTCTTCCCGTGTATCACACGGGTGAAAAACTAGATTAGGTTAATTGCTTTCAATTTACTGTACATTATATTTATTGTAAGATGATGCCAATAGAAACGAAAATTTATTTTTACTTATTATTTATCATAATTTATTAAAACTAAATATTGATATTTACGTAGATACTTTGATAAGATGTCTAACCATGCAACACACGGGTGAAAATCTAGTTAATATTAAACAAGGAGTGCGATTATGTGGTTAGAAATTAACTTTGACTTGTTAAGTCGAAGTAGACATGTTTTAAACAGATGAGAACTGTAGCAAGAAGAGGTGACATAAATTGAAGATACATTAAAGGATTAAAGACGGTTGAGACGTGTTTTGAGTATACCTAATGACTTTTGAGTAATGTTATACGTACAAAAAAGTCTTAAAAAATTATACATACAGTATTAACTAATAATGGGCTGAAAATCTATTTTTTCGCATGTCATGAACACATCATCTTAAAAATCAATTGTGATAATTATACCACATCATTATCCATACATAATTTTGTATACATAAAGTGTTCGTACAATTAGAATAATCCCGTATTTCTTATTTATAGCCAAAAGGGGTATATTCTATGGTGTTTATTGGACATAATTTTATGGAGTCCAATATATTATGTGACAAGTGTTCATTGGACACATTAGAAGATGATGACTATATTCTCTCCCACTGCATCTAATAGACACTTACCACATAATACATTAGACTCTATAAATAGTGTCTCATTGACATTATGGAAAAACTAGCCAAAAGGTGCCAACAAGATTGAGATATTCATTTATTGGGCCATCCAGAAATGGGCTGAGTTCCTTTGTGGCTAATTGATATGGCATGGGCTCAGATGACTAAGACCAGTTCAAACATAGTCATTCTATAGTTAGTCCGGATAGCCCAATAAGCTATATAGATTTTAGGCTTCAATGGATAAGGAAGGACGTTCAACCTTTTGGGCTTCCTATTTGGGCCTTTTTATGGGCTTATTGGACGTGGATTGGATAGAATGGATAATACACTCAGTCATCATCTTAAAAATATCAAAGGTTGAAATAGGTAAGTTTACCGTCGCGAAATTTTGAGGCACACATTAAGAGCATCTCTAATAGTAAGAGTGGAGATAAAGGTGATAAAAGAGAGAGATTGTGAGGAGATAATTATTTAAATTGAATGAGCGAGTAGAAATGGGTGTAAGAAAAAAAGGAGGGAAAAGTAAAAAGAGGATAGAGATAGATAGAAATTCAAAAATAATGATAAAATAGTAGAAGAGAATGTGGAGATGAAGGTGTGGTTTTGGACCTTGGGGTTGACCCTGGAAAAGAAAAGTGAGGATGAAGTTGTTTAAATGAGAGAAAAATGATTAAAAGGAAAAAAGAAAATTAAAAGAAAATACGAGATATATGGAGTCTACTTTATTTTTTTGTGTGTGTATGACCTTTGGGGATAATTTTCCCCCATTCAAGATACATCAAATAACATCATATTAAAAATCTATATCTGTATATTAATTAATCTACTTCAGTTTCAGTACCTTTTATACCGCGATTTTCCCCTTTTTTTAATTTGATAAATTTTGTAGTAACTGTTCATTTTCTTTTTAACAAAAATTTTTGTAAAGAAACTTAGAGGATACTTGAACCTGTGATGGGTTTAATGACTAAACCTTAACCACTTTGCCCATTTATTTTGTTTTTTAATCTTTTTCGCTAATAAATTAAAATACAAAATCTAAAATGTCAATTCTAATAAAAATTCTAATCCATCATTATTCGTTAGTTCACCATCTCTATCATATTTATTGGTGAGTTTAATGTCATTTTAATTTTTTAATCCATTATATATATATATTTTTTTGAATTTGTTAGTTTTATTAGAATTTTTTTAAAAAGAGGCGGATAACATTTATTTTTTCTATTATGGTATATATTTACGAAAGATTATATGTAAAAATGTATGTTGTCTTTTAAATGACCATGAACTTTACGATTACTAAGTTCATCGATCTGATTGATTCAATTAATATATACTTGTATTTTTATATTTTCTACAAGATGTAAATATTACAAATTTATATTTAACTATCTAATAATATATTTTAGTACGTTTTTTTGCACAGGTCGTTTTACTAGTTTTTAGTATAACTGCTAACAGCTAAAAGTCCCACATAAAGCTAAATACCAACATATAATGAAATGGTATACTTTCAAATTCTGATTTCCGAAGTAAAACTCACAAGTACTCCTTCCATTCCAAATATATATTGACTAGGTCGAGTTTACTTGTTCACAAATATTAAGAATTAAGAAATATATTGAAAAGACATATATTGTGATATGTGTTCATAATTTGGTTGCCCCTAATAAGTAAAATTCAAAATTGATTGTTATAATAATAATTAAATATTTTGTTAAAATAATAATAATAGCAACAATAATAACAGCAACTAAGTGTTAAATATTGGTAGTAAATTAGACTTTTTAATATAAAAAAAGACTATATATTTAAAACATCTTAAAAAAGAAAAGCGAACCATATATTTGAAACGGAGGTAATTTTACATTAGGCTAAAAGCTACATAGGATTTTATTTCCCGCCTGCCCCCGGGGGTTTGAAGAAAAGCTATATAGGATTATAAGGATTAAAGGAATAATGTTTAGCAATTATTTTGCTTATAATCAGAAAACCTAAAAATCAGTGTTTAGAGAATTAGACCGGATTGACTAGTTCAGTGTTCACCCTAAAAATGGGATTCGAAAGTTGGAAATAACTGATTGAACCAGTAAAAACCACGAAAACCTACGAAATTGTTTAAAAAAAAAGCTTTTCTCCATTTCTAAGGTCGAAAGTAGTTTTTATTTTCAAACTTTTGATTATTGACTCGTTTTTCTTTTAATTTGTAGCCATTCCGATTTTCAAAACATTGCTAAAGAAATAGAACATTATACCAAAATGAAAGGTTTTTAATGACTAATAACTTTGCCTTCTTGTTTGAACCAGCCAAGATGAGCCTTGATGATAAAAATATGGGAATGTTCATTTGTTGAATTTTAAAAGTGAATTCGGTTATTGACGTGTTTATTTGTAGTGGCATGTGTTATTTACTCATAGCGAAGAATTTACACATGGAATGATAATAATTATTATATGGTCCTAAAGTAGCCCATTCCATTCAACCTACCCAGCTTGTAACTAAAGATTTGATTCAAAATTCAAAGTCATTATTTAAACACAAAAACAATATGGTAATAATAACAAAAATAAAAAAACAAAAAGCTAACGCCAGTCAAATTAATTATGCTGACCAAAGACCCATACCTAACAAAAGCCCCCCGCCCCGCCCCGCGGATATTCCGCTAATCCTGTCCGAAAATTCTCAGCCATTGTGTTTCTGAAGAAATCCAACCCCATTTTCGTAATTTGATTACAACCTTCATTTGCGCTCCTTCACCCATGCTCATAGATTAGTGGCATAGATTCATGGTAAAGAAAAATGGTCGGCATTAATAATGATTAGGCATTGCAGCTTTGACCAGAGGACATAAATTTTGAAGTGTTGAAAGAGAAATCTTTTGCTTTTTAGCTTTTCTTTTCCCTTCTCTCTCTCTTACCCCTTTGTGTTTGGGAGAAGAGAGAGGAAGAGAAAATACATTAGTTTTTCGTCTTCCCTTTCTTTAGTCTCTCTCTCCCCCCCTCTGTTGGATTTCTTTTTCAATTTTTTTTTTGGCTCTGTTCACTTTGTTGGGTGAAGGGGTATATCTTGGTTTTTTCTTTTGTGTGTTTTCTTGATTTTGATTTGAGGGAGCGAGAGAAGGCAGAAAGGAGAAGGGGAAATTGTTTTGGGGCATTTTCTTGATCTGGGATTTGGTCTTTTCGCTGACAAAATGAATATGATGCGTCGGCTCAAGAGCATTGCTTCTGGACGTACCTCCGTTTCAGATCATGTAATTTTCTCTTATCTTTTTGTACGACTGTGTGATTCTGTTTGAAATCTAAATGACGAAAAGATTTGATTTTTGTGGGTTTCTTTTGCTTCTTGATTTGGGACTTCCTGAATGCTGATTAATTGAGACATTTATTTGGATTACTTGGTGGATTTTGTACAATTTATTGAAATATCTATCTGATCATTCAGCTTTTGAAGATTTGCAGAGTTTTCTGGGCCGTTATATTATATTATAAGAAATTTTTTGGGTGTTTTTCAACAGTGTCTTGTTGAATATGTAGAATTTCTTAGGTTGTACCGAGGATCGATTTCTTGTGTTTGTTCTGTTCATATTTTGTCATGAGCTATTCCTATAATTCTTGTACTCACAGCTATAGATTCATGATTTAACGGCACTAAGGAATTAAGCCTGTGATCCTGATAATCTCCTCCGTTGGCAGATTCAAAATCTAGTGACAAATTAAGGAGAGTCAAATTGGCCAATTCAATCGGGATTGTGTATTTATTCCATATTATTTGCTATTCTAGTTTCTTTTTCTTTTTTTTTCCTTTTTTTTTTTTTGGTGTCAAGAGGAAAGATTAAACACGATTAAGTGAAACAATGCAATATGTCAAAGATGTGTAGTCTTCAAATGTCACCGATTGCATTTATTCCGGTTTTGATCCAGGAAATATGTTAGCTTGATTTTAAGCTAAAGTTGGTTCCTTCCGCTGCAGGGCGGTGATTCTGGCACAAAAAGGGTGAAGGTTGAGCAAGAAGTAGATACGAGAGTTGCCGGTGAAATACAATCGGGGGATAATTCTCTAAGAGCTCCAGAGCAGAATAATGCTTCTAAACCTTCGGAATCTGTTACTAACAAATCCAATGCACAGGGTAAACCTGATAAGTCCGACTACGATCAGCTCCCCAGGGAAATGCATGAAATGAAAATCAAAGATGACAAAGCTAATAACCATGACGATAACATGAAGGTCTGATGTTGATTGGTTTTTCTTTCTGAACTTTGATCTGTTTGCTCCCCGTTTTCAGGAGTAATATATGTAGCCTTCTACTGGAATTTTATGCTGCTGTCACTTTGTCGCTAATTATGAATTTTGCTTGCAGGACATGGAACCCGCTGTTGTTAGTGGCAATGGAACCGAAACTGGTCAGATAATTGTTACTTCGGTAGGTGGACGGAATGGAGAACCGAAACAGGTGATTTGGTTTTACTTCTAAGCTTCATTACTTTTAGGATATCCGTTTGTCATTTGAGGTTGGTTTTGATCAAGACTATTATTCTTGTTTTATCCCCAGACAATGTCTTATATGGCAGAGCGCGTGGTTGGCTCTGGTTCGTTTGGAGTAGTTTATCAGGTATTGACTAACGAAATGCTATGTATAACAGTCATCGTAACTTTTTACATCTAAGGACAATTTATTTATTTCATTTACCTTTTATTGTTAAATTTTCGCTATAGGCAAAGTGCTTGGAAACGGGAGAAACCGTTGCAATAAAGAAGGTGCTGCAAGATAGGAGATATAAGAACAGAGAACTCCAGATTGTGCGATTATTTGACCATCCTAATGTTGTTCAACTGAAACACTGTTTCTATTCTACAACTGAAAAGAATGAGGTCTACCTTAATCTTGTCTTGGAGTATGTGTCTGAAACTGTTTACCGAGCTTCGAGGCACTATACCAGAGTGAATCAATATATGCCCATTTTATACGTGCAATTGTATACTTACCAGGTAAATTTTCGAGATGTTAATAATCACTGCATGAATTGGCTCTTATCTTGTAGATTCAAGGTACAAGCATTTGATAATTGATTTGATAATTTTCCTCCTATTTGCAGATATGCCGAGCGCTAAACTATATGCATAATGTTATTGGTGTGTGCCATCGTGATATTAAACCACAGAACCTACTGGTACGATATCCTTTTGGAATTTTCCTGTTTCTGAAATGAAATCTCAAGAATCTTTTTCGCTATAAATAAATAAATTCTGATTATTTTTATAGGGTTTTTTCTTTTGTTTTAAATTTCTGTTGACATATGAAACTTCAGCCTTTTCTCCTGCTTAATGCAGGTCAATCCTCACACTCATCAGCTAAAGATTTGCGATTTTGGAAGTGCAAAGATGTTGGTACGTCCTAATTTCAGAGTGTTTTAATTAAATCCGATACACATGGCAGTCTTTGATATAATCCGTGTTGATACAGATACCCGGTGAACCAAACATATCATACATTTGCTCCCGGTATTATAGGGCTCCAGAACTGATCTTTGGAGCTACGGAGTACACAAGTGCCATTGATATGTGGTCCGTTGGTTGTGTAATGGCGGAGCTACTTATTGGCCAGGTGAGTGTGCCTTGCCGCTCAGAGCTTCATCCTCTCTGTTCTCTTCTTTTCCTACTTTAGTTAGGATCAACATATCTTGAAGCCTATTCTGATAAATATTTCAACATATGCAGCCTTTATTTCCTGGAGAAAGCAGTGTTGATCAATTAGTTGAAATAATTAAGGTATAGTATTTCAATTTTTATGCGTATCAAGTCTGGATTTCAGCCTTTTTATTGCGCGTATTTCTAAATATCATTTTTATCTATGGTTTTGGACATTAGGTCTTGGGTACGCCAACCAGAGAGGAAATTAAGTGCATGAACCCCAATTACAGCGAGTTCAAGTTTCCCCACATCAAGGCTCACCCGTGGCACAAGGTTTGTCTGAGTACTTAACAGTGGATGTTGTAATTGTTGGAATCAACCACGATATCCACCATTACCGCCTCACATGACGATAAATCCCAAGAAAAAACAAGACGTGACATTATTATTATATATAAATCTAACTGAAGTTATGTTTTCTAGATATTCAACAAGAGAATGCCACCAGAAGCTGTGGATCTAGTGTCAAGGCTGCTCCAGTACTCACCGACTTTGCGTTGCACTGCTGTAAGTGATACTTTCTTGTTAAGAGCAACTTTGGGTTCAGTGAAAAATGTGAATATTACTTGTTGGAGAGACCTAATTTGTGTCAATCTTTTAGTTGGAAGCTTGTGCACATCCATTCTTCGATGCTTTGAGAGAACCTGGTGCATGCTTGCCCAACGACCGACCATTCCCTCCTTTGTTCAACTTTACAGCTCAAGGTGAATATTTTTTTCCCAGCCATTACATGTTTTATCATTTGAATTTATGGTTCCTGGGCTTAATTCCTCTATTTTGCTTCTCTAGAACTGGCTGGTGCCCCAACGGAACTCCGACAACGTCTAATTCCCGAGCACGCAATGCAATGAACTGATTTCAGAAACCATTAGTTTTGTAAATGGGTTTTTGGACGAATAGTTGCCCACACAAAGCACGCTGCCTTTCAATATAAGACGGGAATGGTGTGCTATCATTTGGCCTCTTTCCATGACAAGGAATAGTTTTAGTGAAGGTGGCAAAGTTTTAGCTCATGTACATGTCCAATGAGGTTATTCAACGAAACAAATGTTGGGTGGTATTGATTCTAATGATGAAATGTAGTTTCGACAAATTTCTTTTACGTCTCTTCAGTTATAGAATGAGGTTTGTAAAACATGGTTTTTAGCAAATATCCAGTTTGTAGGTGTCCATACATTCAATGGATACTTGCAAACTAGAGTACATATTATTTTATCTGTTCATTCTTTGTTTCATTTCATCAGATGGAAATGGCATTTACCTTTTGGAAATAAATACTTCGCATTCTGTAGATGTAGCAGTCTGAGAGAACCACCATTATCTTCATTCATATTTAGCAATCAAATCTGAATCCGATGTATGAGATGGTAGCCTGCAAAAACGAGCTCTAAGATTCAAGAGTCCCATAACTTGTTCTGCAAAATTTCAACAACCTTCAGACAATTGATGTTGATCGAGGGTGTTGTGTTTCCCATCTTGTTTCCTCTCTTGCGCCAACGTCACTTCATTTGCAGAAGGCTTACTACTATCACACTCTCTCCATACCAACTGAAGACCGAGAAAATTATACTATACTGAGAATGCATTATGAGGAGGTAAAGATTCTAGTAATTGCAAGACAAAGGAAACGGAATATGCTTCTCAGTGAGTTCGACCCTTTAGAAAACCAACATGAGAGAGTTATCGGTTTGTGTTCCTCTTGAGGATTAAGATGTTTGAGATTCCAGGTTCCAGCATCTTGCCAGGGAAGAAAATGCACTTCCTACCAATAATCTCCACAGGAACAAATTCCTTCCTTGAAATGGTGAAAACGATTTGAGTCCCTTAATATGATGTGGCGTTGGAAAACACTTGACATGAACTTCATGGAGGTGTGGCAATCGCCACAGGCCCGAATGTTCTTGTATATGCGGATAGGGGCTTCCTGTGGCAGATAAAGGAGTCCAAAAGCAACAGCCAACTTCTCACTGTGATAGGCAAGGTCATGTTCCTTACCCTCCTCGTTGATGTCGTGAAGAGCGAAATTCATGTCAGTTACATATCCAGCTTCCTTAATTAACATTATAACTTCATCAACCTTCGAGTAAATCTCGTCTGCTTTGGGATGGCTTCTATCTTCGGACAAAAAAGAGTGCACTTTGCTGTTTACTTCCATCCAGCTACGGCCCGGTTCCTTGTTGATTCCTCTTGATCTCATTAATCTTCTAACTGCAGCAGCCTCTTCCCAGTTCCCAGCTGCAGAATATATATTTGATAGCATGACATAAGGGACAGCATCTTGCGGCTCCAATTCAAAGAGAGCAACTACTGCTCTCTTTGCAAGATCAACATTCTTATGTACTCTACATGCAGCAAGCAATGCTTTCCAAACGGTGGCATCAGGTTTGACATCCATTTCTTCCAGTAACTTTTCAGCCTCGTGCATTTTCCCAGATCGACCAAAAAGATCAATCATACAGGCGTAGTGATCAGGACCTGGTCTTATTCCATAATCTTTTACCATGGACGCAAAGTAATAGCGACCACGTTCAACAAGACCTGCATGGCTGCAAGAAAATAGTAAGCCTATAAAGGTGATGAAGTCTGGTTCTGTGCCAGAAGTTATCATTTCATCGTAGAACCTGAGAGACTCCATTCCTTTACCATTCTGCGCATAACCAACTATAAGAGCTGTCCAAGTGATCACATTTTTTATTTGCATTGAGGCAAAAATTTTATTCACGATCTCCAGGCACCCACAACTTGCATACATCGTTATCAGGGAATTATCAACTGATAACGATGTTTCAAGCTTGGACTTGATGAAATTTGCATGAACTTGCTGCCCGAAATCTAACAGAGCCAACTCTGCACAGGAACTGAAAACGCTGGCAGTGACAATTTGGTCTGGTTTTATCCCACTGGTCCTCATATCACAATACAATTTCAGAGCTTCTTCATGGAAGCCATTGTGACTGCACCCAGTAATAAGAGAGGTCCAGGAAATAACATCCTTTTCCTCCACAGAATTGAACACCTTAGATGCACTGTCTAAGCCATTCTGCTTAGCATACATGTCCACTAGAGCATTACTTACAAGTTTGTATTTCTCAAATCCCATTTTGAAAATCAAAGAGTGCACAGATTTCCCATTTATTATATCCTTTGTGGAAGCAAGAGAATTCAGGATGGAGGGGTATGTAAACTCATCAAGTTCCATGTTTTTTGCATGCATCTTCTGAAACAATGACAGAGCATCCTCCACCAAACCCCGTCTCACACACCCTACTATCAAGGCATTCCATGAAATCACATCGTCAACAAGCCTTGACTCCATTGCTTTCCTAGCACTTCTCAAGTCCCCGCACTTGGCATACATACTCACCAAAGCACTCTGAACAAACACATTAGCTTCGAAACCACCACAAACAACACAACCATGCACCTGCAACCCAAACATATGATTAGACGCAGAACCACAAGCTGTCAACACTGCTGGGAATGTATACTGGTTGGCCTCAATCCCTTCAGCCCTCATACCCCTAAAGCACTGAATTGCTCTGTCAACATCACCATTTAGTGAATAACCATTAATCATAGCAGTCCAAGTGACATGATTTTTCCCAGTGTTCAACCTTTCAAAGAGATATTCAGCTTCGAGAACATGCAAGCATTTCACATACATGTCAATAAGACCAGTAACAATAAAAACATCCCTATCAAGCTGTGTCTTAATGGCATAACCATGAATCTGTTCACCTTTTGAAAGAAGACCCTTAATAGAGCACATCCTAAGCAAACTTCCAAATACAAATTTACTAGGCTTTTGCCCCTCATATTGCATTTTCCAAAACAACTCAAAACTCTCAATTTCACACCCCATTTTACAATATCCAGAAATAAGAGATGCCCATGTAATTGCACTCTTTTTTGGAGTCTCATCAAACAGCGTCCTGGCCTCGACAAACCGCCTCATGTTGGCGTACCCAACAATCATTATATTCCAAGAAAACTCGTCTCTCTTAGGCATTGCATCAAACACTCTCCTAGCTTCATCAATTCGACCTGCATTCAACAACTCCTTCAAATCCTCATTTACATCAAATATTGAATCTTTTGTGCTAATACTGCGAATTTCCCCGCTCAAATTTTTACACCTATATTTCCAACAACGAGTAAAGCTTACGCAACGCAACGTGATCATTAGTTCATCACATAATCGTTGTTTGATTCCGCAGCCTTTACTTTGGTAGCTCAAGAATGGTCAAAGTAAAGCTCAACTATCAAAAAGAATGTCAAAGAACTTGGTCAAAACAGGTGAGCGGGTCCAAAAGACCTCCTTCCGTTACCCCGCTTCGGCCGGAAATGTCCTACTTATCTCAAGCGGCTACGTGTTGATGCGCCGTCGGCGAAATCCTTAAGAAGTATTGGTAGAGGCCATGTGGCACTCTTGATAGTTTAACCTTATCTACACATTGATTGCAAGCTGTGTCGCCATTCGCAAAAAGTTGGAATACGGGAAGAATTTGCTGGAATGGCTGAATTCAGGTTTCGTTGCTTTCTTTTCGGAAAGCTGTATTGGTAAATCTTATTGATTATTGCGGATTCATTTACAAGGCAAATCCTGTAAAGAAGATGAACTTATTGATGAAGCATTACTAGTGCTTAGCGCAAGATTATCGTGTCACTAAATGATACTCCCTCCGTCCGTCTCAAAAAATATTCTTCTTTCTTTTTATATCCGTCCCAAATTATATTTTTATTTTTTAAGTTAATTTTTTTAATTTTTTAATATATTATCATCTTCCGATCTCATAGCAATTAATAATAAAAAATAATTGAAGTGATATATTAAATAAATTAAAAGGTATATTAAGAAATATATTATTAAATTGTAATTTCCAATTATATTAAATGATATTTTCTTAGTTTATGTGAAAAAATGAAAAAGAAATATCTTTTTAGGACGATATGTCACATTAGTTGTCACCTAGGATAGACTGATACCAAACATCATTAGTACTACATAATATTATGAAATTTTCTAAGAAGATAGAAAATGATTCTTATAAAAGAGTCTTCTCCTAATATGGCATGAATGTAACAAAAGTAATTCTACATTAAGTGAGCTGTTCTTATTAGATTCATATTAAATAAACAGTAAGACTCATTAAAATAAGTCTTTATCTAATTTTATAGAAAGACTCACTAAATGAGATTCCATGTGATTATGCGACTCAAGATCTTTGTCCTCCACTGGAAGACTTGCTCGCTTTGGTTTATTCCCGTCAAAATTCCACTTCATATTTTCCTTCCTCATTATAATCAAAGATATGTATTCATTAATTAATCAAAATTATAAGGCATCGTCTTCATGCTTAATATTTTGCAGTTCTTTCTACACGTGGTGTGGCTCCAGCAGCATTTTGTTTATATTTTTAAATTAAAATTATAGAATGTCAAAAATAAATAAATAAATAAAACTTGCGTATTGTACAAAGACTAGTTTTTTTTTTTTTTTCACTCGTGCTGTGTCTAATTGACGTATGTAAGTGTCATTTTTTAGATATCAGCCATAAATAAAGTATAATATATCAGTTGTATTATATTATTATAAAATTATGAATTGATATGCGTATTATAAATAACTGCTTGCTATTTGTAGTAAAATGTTGAGTATTAAGTATAAATTTAGATGTATAATTGAGTCTATAATTTTGGGTCTTCTCTAAACACATTATGTAAGTTCACATGTCTAATCTATATAAAGTTTTAATAATTAACAGTCAAGTAATCGAATCACAATCAACTATTGCAACCATAAGTCTAGCCTGTCACCTGTCCGTTACATGAGAAGATTAATTCCAAAAAAAATAAATAATAATGAACAATAAAATATTGAACAAATACATGCCATCGGATTTACATAACAAAATCAGTAAATATATAATTTTAATTTAGTATTTGACACGTTAAATTAATGTTTTATTAATGATAAATTAATAGTTACCCGCTTATGTACTCGATTATTGAATTATTGTATTTTAATTTTAAATCATCTAACTTATTTACTATTATTAGTTAATAGTATAATAATGCATATCTGACATGCACATACCCTTATTTGCTTGATATCCCTTTTCAGATAAAAATTTTTATATACATAAGAAAATACCTTCCCGATATACCCTTTTAACCGGATAGTACTTCGTTTCCTAATATGCCCTTAAATGGGTGATACTTCGTTTTATTTTATACAAGTAGTACCACGTTGCTATTTAATTTAACAAATAACAAATATAATCTTTAAAAAAATAACATGATTTTGTGATGAGAAGATGCGTAATAATCATAATAATAAATAAAATGTCAATATGACAATTTTTCATCCAAAGTTGATTTATTAATAGTTATGTACGAAATTAATTATTGCTTTTTGTCTTATATATTTGAATAAATTTCTATCATTTTAGGATTACCTGTAAAATATGAATATACAATGGTACAATTTCAATTTTTACAAATATTATGAAAAATGCGATTAATATTATTGAAAATGTAAAATTTAATATCATTTTCCTAACATACCTAATATATCGTTTTATTTACTAAATATATCATTTTAAATAATACTATTTTCCTATTAAAATGCACATTAAATAGAATTATAAAAGAAAATTAATATTCTAACTATTTTTTAATAGGAAAGTGGACTATATTTTGGGACGGATGAAAAAAGAAAAATTGACCAATTTTATTGGGCGGAGATAGTATGAAAATAATTAAATTTGGACAATTAATAATTAGGAAAGTTTTATAAGATAATATAATGAGTTTAATTTATTGTTAGATTTTTTAATAGTATGAATTTTTACTTTGGGCTTTTATAACTATATTTGCGGAAATCAAAGAAATATTTGACGAATATTTTTGAACATACTGCTTATAATATATGTTTAATATTTTAATCATTTAACTTATTTAATATTATTAGTTAATAATTTAATGTTGTGTATCAGCCGTGTACCACAGGATTGATACCTTTCAGATAAAAATTTCATACTCATGAGATTATATCCACTCTACGTACTCTTTTAACTATATAATACATCTTTTATTATGTATTGTATAAAAAATAAACAATAAAATCCTTGAAAAAATGTTGCATAATTTAAGAATAATTATTTTTACTATGATACATGTTTTTGCTTGATATCCATTCATATAAAAAATTACATTGTAGATGTAAGAATATCTGAATTAGAAATATAAATTAGGAATACAAATTTCTCTCTTCAATTAGACCAAGATTATAGTGTTAAATAAAAATTATTATCTTATCATCAAATTATGACAATAACTTTAGGAAAGTATTAAAGTATTACCCAAAAAAGATATTAAAAGAAAATGACTTCTTTCCTTAGTATAAATTTCAAAATTATGCCAAGAAAAATCTGAAAATTATGCTAAGATTCTAAAAAAAAAAATCCAATAAGATTGTGATATGGATTGTAGAAGGGGAGGAATTGTAGGTAGAATTGAGTTCTAATCAAAGAAAGAGATTTGAGGTTTCTACAGAAAGGGATAAGGGGGGGTGTATGTCAATTAGAAAAGTATTAAATAAAATGCCAAACAAATCGGTTATATAACACCAGACGTAGTGAAGAGGTAGGAAAATTTCAACAATTACACTAAATAAAATTAATTTTGTACTAGACAACTGTAGTATTATATATTATATTATATTTTATATTATAATATATGATGATATAATAATGATATGATTTTCTCAAAAATCAAATTCTAATTATCAAATGCACATAAATATATATCGAACTTGGTCACAATACCTCAACTTGGCTGTTAGGGGTTAAGCCTTGTTGACAATAAAATACTATTTTTATTTTTTCCGATACAGAAAGAATTTAAGGGAAGGATAAGGAAATTAGACGATAGGTAAGTGTAATTCAAACTCAAGACCTTCCTCTCAAAGGTGAGTATCTAATCAATGTACCAGAATTCAAGTCACTCTAAGGCCATCTCTAACCAGAAAACTCTATTTTACAGTTTTACAACTCTAAAATATAGTTTTTTAAACTCTATTTCGCAAATCTTCTCAAACCCGTAAACTCTAAAAAGGACCCCACATATTATCTGCCTCATATTTTCTATATTTTGTATATTTTATAACATTCGATAAATAATATACATTGAAAACTAATTAAGTATATTCTCGTTTATTAATTATTATACAAATAAAAATTTTAAATAAATAGTCGAAAATATTACATTTATTTTCATATCAAAAAATAAGTACGAAGCACATGGCCATAATCCCGTAACATCAAGTGGGACTAATTTCAAATGGGAAAACACACATAATAAATATAAAAGTATAACAAACGGCGATAATCCATATAGTTAGAAAGACATACATAATAAATATAAAAAGTATAACAAATGTAGCTCAACTAAGCATCGTAATTAGTATATTCCTCCTACAAATGCTCAATTAGGGCATCACAAAGTTGGTAGTGTACGGTCTTATCCTTTATCTATTTATGTTGTGCCAGAAGTTCTTGAAAGCGCTCATCATTATCTGTAACTATCTCTACATTTGGAGCAGGAGCCTCGGGGTACTCTAAGATCGGTGCATGTTTATCACGTTCATCCTCAATAATCATGTTGTGCATAATT
The DNA here is from genome assembly GCA_963692815.1 of Nyctanthes arbor-tristis. NCBI lineage: Eukaryota > Viridiplantae > Streptophyta > Magnoliopsida > Lamiales > Oleaceae > Nyctanthes > Nyctanthes arbor-tristis. Next base: position 8,498 of record CAVNYN010206919.1, on the reverse strand, counting down.
ATGCATGCTGTCATGATATCATGTAGCACACGCTTTCTCTACAGCCTTGCCAGTCCAGCAATTATTCCCCATTTAGCTTGGAGAACTCCAAAAGCTCATTCGACATCTTTTCTACAACTTTGCTGCTTCGAAGCGAAGTATTTCTTTCTCCGTCCTTGAGGCTTTTGAATTGTTTACACCAGAATAGCCCACTTCAGATATATATTGTCAGCTAAGTAGTAACCGATGTTGTACTCCTTTCCTTGTATCACATGGTGGGCAGTAGGAGCAACACTATTGGCTATGTTTACAAAAAGATGCAATGTACCCAACATGCTGATGTCATTGTTTGAACCAGACATCTCAACACGTGAGTGCCAAATCCATAAATCATAATCAACAACAACATCAAGGATTATCATGGGATGACCACTTCGCCCAGCGTACTGTCATGCCCAAACAGTAGGGCAATTTTTCCATTTTCAATGCATACAATCTAGGCTTCCCAACATACCTGGAAGACCATGCTATTGACTGATATAGAACAATCTTGCGACATCTTCAGCTGTCAGATATCGCAAGTAGAGTCTCCAAAATACTTCGACTATTGCACGGTAGAACCTCTTAACACTCTCAATGACAATTGACTCACCTATCTTTACGTACTCGTTTGTTGCATCTGTGGCCATCCCGTAAGCTAGAATCCTAATCGCTACTGTTACTTTTTATAACAAAGACAGTCCAAGCCGTCCAAGTCCATCTCTTTTTTTACTAAAGTAACTATCATGACTTTGGACAACTTATACGATCCGTAACATTCGAAAACGTCGCTTGAACAATGATTCGCCATACAGTGCATTGGGTGTAAAGTAGTAGTTGTATAGGTTTCTTTCTGCTGCTGCTCGGTCACGATTGATGACCCGGTGACTTGGAACTGAGCCCTGATGGGGCGTAGACATACCATGCCGGATTAAATGGGAAACAACAAATGCATTATTGGAGTTTAGATAATAGACTAGTTGCTGTTCTGTATCGATTGCTTCAAGCTCGTTCTCTAAGAGCTTGTCTACATCAGATTTACCTCCAGATAATGACGAAGATGAATAGTATTCATTTGAAGGGCTGTTGAAATTGAAATTCATTTTTGTGTAGTGAATGGACATGCTACTATATGATGTAGTATTTAGGGTGATGATGCTTTGGTGGAGTATTATATAGATCACTCACGATACACTAGCTGAGTCACATGTGATAAATATAAACCATTGGATGGATTGAACATATCCACATAGTTGGAACATAATTATTGTCATTGATCTATCTGAAAAGCTCTGATTAATCTTGACCATAGGATGATTGGATCGATTCTCCACCGTCCCATAGCTTCCATTATTGTTCTTACTTTTTCTAAAAAGCCTCTGAAAAACTCAAGCATCGAATTATTATTTGTCCCAATTTTTTCTGAAAAGCTTTGATGAATCTGTTACCAAATTCAATGAGCTCACTCGACAGGTTGAACTAGCCAACCAAAGTGGTTCATCCGAGAAGGACATTGTAAGTATTATCTTTAGCATATCTTTACAAGGTAATCTAACTACTATGCTTTATACTAATTTTTGGTTGCATTGTGGTTACAGATGGACAAAGCTAGGAAAATGTACCGTGAAGTCAAGGAACCTGGAAAAACTTTCAAGTTTGAACACGTGTGGCCAATGTTAAAAGACCAGGAAAAGTTAAAGCTTCTAACAATGTGCCGATTGCAGGTTTCCTGAGTTACAATGCCTCGTCACTGTCTGCCCATTCTCCAACCTCGGGGTCTCCAGCTATAGGATCTCCTGGTCTTTTTCCCAGGCTTTCTTCTTTCTCCCTTAATTTAGACGAGGACAGTTCTGGAGGATCCTGTAGCAGGCGCCCAATGGGGGTTAAAAAGGCTAAGGCGAAAAGGAAATGTTACGAAGAACAGTCAAAAGCTCTTCAAACTATTACCTATATAAATGAACAAATGCTCAAGTATATGGACAAAACTGAGGCATATAGAGAAGAAATCATTCAACTTCAAAGGCATCGAGCAACAGAGAAGACGAAAAGCTTGCATTACGAAGATTTCAAGAAGAAAACAAAATTTTGCAAATGAATCCGACAAAGATGGATCCTAGGTTTAAGGAGCAAGTACTTTACCAGCAAGCATTAATTTGGAATAAATGGGAAAGAGAGACTCGTGGTCAGTCTCAAGGTGATTCTAGTTGGTTTGCGCCGTTCTTTGACGGTCTAGATAGATCACTGAGTGATTTGCCGGACTACAAGCTTATCATCCTTCGTCAAGATGTGGTTGTGTCGTTTTACATTTAGTGTTATGCTCATGTGTGTATTTTATTTCCTTGTTCGATGGCTATTTTTTAATTGTGGTATTATTGTGTAGGTTAATTTGTTAGTTTGTATGTGTGTGGGTGTCAGTTTATACTGTTTATGTTTTGTCATGTTTTAATTTGTAATCGTTCACTTTATTTTTTATGTGCAAGACGTCATTTGTGTATTATACTAAGGCTTTGTTAAATTACATAATTTAACCAAAAAAACATAAATATTAAATTCACACAACAACGATACAATTAAAATTAAAAGAGAAAATGAAAATTTGATAAAAGAAGTTTGATGACATTAACAAGAAGTAAACTATAAAAGTATCAAGGTTAGTCTAAAATAATATAACAAAAAACAAAGCCAAAAAATTAAAAAAAAAAGAGGGTGGAATGGCAATTCTGTAAATAAACAGAACTGTAAAAGGAACTCCAAAATCAGAAAATGGCGTCCAAAATCTGGAACTCCATTTTGGAGTCCAGTTGATGCTCCAACCGGACGCCCAAATGGGCCAACCTAGGCTAAAATAGCGTGAGTTGGAGATAGTTTAACAGAATACTGACACCAGTCGGACGCCAAAATAGGCCAACCTACGCTAAAATAGCGTGAGTTGGAGATGGTCTAACAAAATACTAACTAACTATTAATTGCCAAAATGGGTCAACCCACACAGTCTAACAAAATACTAACTAATTATTAATTGATACATTTTTAATCACTTTGACACTTTTCCTAACAACAATTCACTCTTTTCTTTTACGCATTTTTCCTCTTTAAAAAAAAAAATCTTTTCCAAACTATAATAATTTTGCAGATATAAATAATTTTCAAATTTTGACGCTCTAATCCCCAAATGTTTAGATTTGTTACATTCTAATCCAACTCCAAACGACAACCAAACCCCCATCCTCCGATACAATTACAAACAAAATCTCTTCCCTGCAAATTGCTATCAATTGAAGAAATTCTCCAGCTGAAAAGATGTTTCCGCACAATCCAACTTCGAGCCCAAATTCCACCGTTGATACGACGCCGTTAATGGGGGAGCAGGGGTTTCGCACGCGCTACCGCTTTCCCCGTCGCCCGCCCAGCATCGGTGCAGCGGCTCGCTTCCTCCGGCGGGCTAGTAGCCGGACCCGAGCGATGCGCGAGTCGTCTGTTCGTGTTCGTGAGGCCGCGGCCCAGCAACTCGAGGAGCAGCAGAGCGACTGGGCCTACTCTAAACCGATAGTAATTCTGGACCTCATATGGAACCTAGCTTTTGTCATTGTTTCGATTTCTGTGCTGATCATGAGCCGGAATGAGTCTCCATCTATGCCTCTGAGGCTGTGGATTGTTGGCTATGCTCTTCAGTGTGTGGTCCACATGGGGTGCGTTTGTGTGGAGTACAAGAAGAGGTATATGCAGAGGAACCTAGAGGGAAGCTCCACGGTTGGGGTTAGGTATAGTCGGAATTACTCTAATTCGAGCTCAGGAAGTGAGGATGCGGAGGCCGGGGATGGTGATACTGAGCAACGGCCAGACGAAGAGGAAAATAGGTGAAAATGTACATATATGTGTACTTTTGGTTTGTAGTTAAGACATTTATTGGTTCATCATATATTGAAGGTTATCATGGGTCGACCAGCTTAAAATTTTGTAGGTTATGGATTTTGTTTTAAACTGACATTTCGGTTAATTCTGGTATTTTGCTACTATCTAATCTGCTGGTACTTACATGACCTTGATGTTTAATGTTAGGTCACTGTGAATTTATACAATGCCTATAGTTGTGTATAGGAAATAGTTCAAATTCACTTGCTTGCATGAGCAGATACAAACTCGCATCTTTGCATATTTGGATTGGGCTGTGTAAGTAACCAGTTGAAATTCGTTCCGTAAAATGTAAACTCTAGAACTTAATCTCTTGGATTGGCTAAATTTTGCCAATCATTATACTGTGGAGTGGCTAAATTGATAAGAAGACCACTTCTTTCAAGAAATATAACAGAACCACTATACAAACATGAAACTCCTTGTGTACAAACAGTTGATCTCTAAGAGTTAGAGTAATTTAGTATTGGAAGTGTAGTCTGTGTTGCAGAGTTAGAGTAATTTAGTATTGGAAGTGTAGTCTGTGTTGCATGATTAAATCATGCCATATCGTATAAAAATGTTATTAAGTGATGAAGTCTGTTGGAAGCATGGAGGTTAGTACAATGACATACAATGAGCTTGACAAATGTATTAATAATAATTGTCTCTTACCTGCGGTATTATAGTTGCATTTAATGATCATGACCTTCACCTTATAGACCCCCCCCCTTTTTCCTTCTTTCTGAGAAGAATATAGATTCATCTAAACAAACCTTACTCGTCTATATCGAGAATCGCTCACTTGACCTGTTGTTTTGCAGTCACTACAGTGATCCTTGGTTGATGTAGATCTGTATGAGCAAGAGGACCTGAGACGTCCTTTAAAGTTTAAACTATTCAGTTATTTTATAATTTTGAGATAGAGAATTGAGTGTAATGACCTCACGCTGTTACTTTTTGGCAGTGCTGTTAAACATCTGGAGTCTGCAAATACGATGTTCTCATTCATTTGGTGGTTAGTTGGATTCTATTGGGTATCTGCTGGTGGAAAAAGTTTGACTCATGATTCACCTCAACTTTACTGGTTATCCAAAAACATATCCCCTCTAATTCTGCTTCGGACTAAGTAATTCTTTCCCCCGCATCTTTTGTTTCTCATTGTCTAACAATATTCATATTGCAGGCTTTGCATTACATTTTTGGCATTCGATGTGCTCTTTGTTGTTATCTGTGTAGCAGTGGCATGTGTCATTGGGATTGCTGTTTGCTGCTGTCTACCATGCATTATTGCGATCCTGTATGCAGTAGCAGATCAGGTAGTTTGCACCATTGATCTTTTTTGTTGTATCTATGACTTGCTAGCAGCCAAATGTTAGCCTCATCTCTATATTTGTTGTCTACATGTATTTCTTCTAAACTTTTGGCTAAATCAGTGAATCCAAAATTTGCAGCTCGCTTCACTGATATTATGGCAGCCCAATCATGACATCAACATTTGATTTTATTTGGGCCTGCACCAAATCGAATATGCATGGATTTCTGTATGGTTATAGTTGAATATGAATCCAAGAAAGCTAGCTGTTAACAAGGGCCATGTATGAGAAGAATCAAAATAAATACATATAAATGCTCTGGTTGAGTTTAGAGAGTGCTTGAAGTCATTTTAAAGTGATTCTCTATGAAAGTGCTTTCAGCTGTTAAGAAAATATGTGCCCGTCCAAGTCTCCAAGAAAATGTTGGGGGTTGTAAAAACAATGTGCAACATCCACAGTACATATGTTAACTGATTTTTCACTTTTACCAACATTACTAGTTCTTTTATAACTACTCCCTCCGTCCCACTAAGATAGGCTTGTATCGTTTTTCATTTGTCCCAAATTATAGACCATGTTCCTTGTAGAAACTTAGTTGAAATCTTAATTTTCTTATATGCCCCTATTTACTGGTCATTGTTATCCGAAAAATAGAATCATTAAAGTGAAATAATTAGTAAATGAAAATGGTATATTTGGAAAATGCTCTTAAATTTTACTTTTCGAACAACATTAATTGAACATTTCTTAATCATTGTGAAAATAGGAATAAGTCAGTGGGACAAAGGAAGTGTCATTTATCTTGTTATGCTTTATACTTCCATAAAATATAATTGGTTTTATTACTTGTTGAAGAACAAAAAGTAGGGATTACAGTTATATCTTTTCTTCTCTGGACTTCTTGAGCATTTGTCTTACGATTTTGCATTTGCGTTTTGTGTTTATAGGAAGGAGCAACAAAGGAAGATATTGAGAGCCTGCCTAGATACAAATTCCGAAGAATTTGTGATTTTGAGAAACGAAACTGTGAAATTCAAGAATCAGTTGAAGGAGTAATGACTGAATGTGACACCGACTCTCCGACAGAGCATGTTCTTCCTCTAGAAGATGCTGTATGTTTAACACTTCTTCCACATCTTGTGGATTAAATTTCGTGAATTATTTTGTATCTTTCTTCTTTTTGCCAACTATATTCAGACAAATGCATTATGGTTCGCAAATTGCCTGTTGGCCCCCCCAACTTTTTGCCTTAGTAGCAAGATTGGTCCCCAACCTTCCATAGGTATCTCTTGCTTAACATCTTAGACTTTTGCCCAGAAATTTGAGGCTGTACGTGTGTTCATTAGGATGAGATGTTTAGAGAAAAATTGGATTAGGTCCATGGTTTGGTACTCATCGTGTGTGTATGTGGAATGTTGGAGACCAACTTGCTACTGGAACAAATGGAACTAATGCTGCAATCATCCCAATTGGTTTAGAGGATGGCCTTAATCTATCTGGATTATTTTTTATACTTACCCTGTTGATTTAGCTTCTTAAATTTGTTTCCATGTGCGATTTCAGGAATGCTGCATTTGCCTTTGTGCCTATGAAGATGGAACTGAACTGCGTGAACTACCATGCCGTCATCATTTTCACTGCACCTGTATAGACAAGTGGCTTTACATCAATGCCACCTGTCCTCTTTGCAAGCTCAATATACTGAAAAGCGACAATCAGAGTGGCACAGAAGTATAAGCAAGTATTCTGATGATCAATCAATCAGGACTCTCTCTCTCAGAGTGCTAGAAGTTCCATCGGATGTGTAAATTTTGTGCTCTAAATACCATTATGTTTGCTTATTTGTCATACAGCCCATGTATATGTGTACCAAGAGCTATGGCCCATGGGTTACCACAAACATTTTCACCCGACCTTAGAATATCTTGGTAGTGTGAGGTGTACGTGTGCCTGGTTTGTGGATTTTATTAAGACAAGCCCACTGTGTAGTATGTAATGCCGGTGAATGCTCAAGGGTGAAGCCTTATTCTTTGGTTATTTGTCAATGGTTGTTTAAAGTCTTGCTTTGGTTGACAGACTGGGGTGCTCGACGAAAAGAATGGCTTAGAGAAACTTCATCATTCTAAATGAATGGTGGAGAAGACGTGATGGACGAAGAAAATGAACAGAAGTAAAGGATACAAGTTCGTAACCTAGGATGTGCTCGATAGATGTATATACCCCCTGCAAGTATCATTTTAGTTTTGCTTCTTTTGAAATTTTGGAAAATTCTAATAGAGAACTTCTTTTGAAATTTTGGAAAATTCTAATAGAGAAACTAATGCTCACATCAAATATTGAATACCTTTTTTTCCATTAAATCGAGAAATAAAAAGGACAGGAAGGTGAAATATGGACACAACAATTGACAGTTTCGTCTGGGGTTTGACTACAAAAATTTGTTTTCCGACTCATGTTAAATTCAATTGTAAAAGATTCGACTGCTAATATAATCTTGGTAAATAGATCATTTAAACCTGATCGTACTCAAACTTGAAAAGCCAAGAACTCTATAATCCATAAAAATCTCCAAATACCAATCGGGTGACATTTTATGGCACAATATGTTGGCCCTAATTTATAAATATAAATAAATAAACAGAAGTAACTGACTCTTTAGTCTTTATTAGTGAGGATTGACGGAGAATTTACAGTAGACGTGAGTGAAGCAATGGCCCTTCGGTTCGGATTGCTTTTAATGGGGAAGAAACACACGCGGCTTAATGAGGCTAGAGTGGATGAAACATGAGTCATCAGTGGTTTAAGGAATCTGACGGCCCGCGGTTCTTTAACTCCAATTTTCAGGCAGATTAATTAATCAACTATGCATCGCTTTTCAGGGTTCTAGTTGTAGACATATTCCTCATACTTCCAATATTGTTGCTCACGGATTAGCATCGTTTGCGATTCCTATTTTCATTTCCCCTTATATGAGAGATTCTAGTAATGAATGAATATCTTTGTTTAAAAAAAAAAGGACTTTTTATTAGTATGTATTAGTTATTAAACTTCATATGATTCGTCTTTATGTGACGCTAATAAACAAAAAATGTTTTGGACCATAGCTCAAAATTTTGAATGTGAAATTAAAAAAAGTAATTGAAAAGGTGATAGAAGAATTAAAAGAATGGCAAAAGTAAAATTGAGCTCAGAAGCGACACATTTTCATCTGTTCCATCAGAGAAAGCGACAGACCCACCGTCGCACCGGGCGCAGTAATCTTCATTGCATGCA
>CAVNYN010206913.1:0-17240 GCA_963692815.1 Nyctanthes arbor-tristis | reverse complement strand
TATATATATATATGTATGTGTGTATGTGTGTTCTAGCTTACTAGAACCTAATTAAGGGACTCTATTTGGAACATATATAGAATAGAATTAAATAGTATTTACAAATACTATAAAATAAAGTAAAATGTGATCAAGTACTTATATTGTCAAGTCGTGTCTGTCCTATATGTGTACCAAAACATTACCTTAGTAATTTATGGAGTCACCCGTTTGTAATGAAAAATGATTATGTTTTCATACGTAATCATTTCTTGAGCTTGGTTCATAAATTTGTGTTTTGTTTTGTTTTGTTATTTAATTCTTCATGATTCGGAGTTGCACGTCTTCTTTTTTTCAAGTCATAAAACATAAACTTCACGGGTAACTAAACTAAGTAATGTACGTATGTACAAAAACATAAGTATAGAGAACTTCTAAGAATTCCAAGTTAATTACCTACTATAATAATAGACAGACAATAGCCAAAAAGGATTTATAATTAGGTTATTTTGAGTTTTTTTTTTTTTTTTTTGAGTAAAAGGTTATTTTGAGTTATTAGACAATGAATCACCTTTTTTTTTTTTTTTAATTTCATGCATGAAATTAAAATGTATTAAGCATATAATTATACAGGAAATGCCTGAAAAATGAAACTCTTTTTGCCCAAAAAAAAAATAAAAAACACTATTACTTTCTTTATCTAGGTATCTTTATTTGTCATATGCAAATTATCACTTTGCATGTATTTGTTTTGATAAATTATTTCCATTACGTAATAAATCTAATTGTAGATAGGATATTTTCTTGTAAACGAGCTTCTTCGTATATATTAGATTAGAGGCAGAAAGGGGCGGAGGCGAATTACCCCCTAATGGAAAAATTCCATTAGTTTTTCTGTTTTTTCGAAATATATAAAAAAAAAAAAAAGAGACAATTTCTTCAGTTTACACCACAGAGGAAACGGGAAAGGTAAAATGAGGTTTTGGGATTTTGGCGATTCGGTGCATGTAATTCTTAAACCATTACTTAATAATATTATTATATTTATTCGGTTCACAATTAATACTCTACCTTACGGCTTATCTACTATGGAAAAAAATTGGATAAATTCAATTCACAATTCATACTCCACCATAAGACTTGTCTACTATGAAAAAAAATTGGATAAACCCTATATTTCATTACGGCTCGACTCTTATGTTCAACATATTGACTTTTTCATATTTCTTGTACAATTTATAAATTGCTTCATCAACGTTATCCACCACAATCCACTAAATAGTCACGATCTTTTTCACAATTTGAGGTATAGATAACTTAATCGCTTCTTATTTATTAAATTCTAGATAGTTTAAAATTTGAAATATAGATAAAATATTATATTTAATAATTAACATGTTATTGTGACTTGTGATGAATTTTTATGAATTGTTCAATGTACTGCACTTTAATGTTACTAGAACTAGAATTCTCCCTTAAAAAGTGTTACTAGAATTATGGAACCTTTTAAATTGTCTATCGAAAGTAAGTTATTTAATCTTAAGTTTAGATTGTTTATATTAATAATTAGTTACTTTGTTTGTTAATGTTTGTTATTATAATTAGTTTGATTCGTATCTGATTTTTTTATTAGCGATCATGTGAAGAAGTTGGTTTTGGCCAAAAAATAAATAAATAAAAAACAATCAAGTATATCCATTAGTATATACAGGCTTGTGACATTGGGTCTAAGTCTCTATAGTGGAGATAGTGTATTCTGCAATGAATCTTATTAAGACTCGATTACATAATCAAATTAGAGATCAACAGTTAAGTGATAGTTTGATTGTTTACATTAAGAAGAAAGTGTTTCATGAAATTGATAATGATTCAATCATGCGACGTTATCAAAGTATGAAAATTCGAGGACAGTTGTATTAACGTAATTTTAAAAAATCATTATCCTTCTTCTATTGTTTTCATTTCTTTTGTCACAAAATTTTTGCCCCACTAGGCGGAATGGTTATCTATGTAGTCCTTACACCTGCATAAATAGTTGAGCAATTCATCATAATGAATACACAAGAAATTATTCAAATTTGCTTGAGTGTCTTTACTTCCAAGTCATTTGGTGATCAAAACAGTTTACGGTTTAGCAGAATGTAAGTCTGGCATGGGCGTCTTTTAATTTACTTAAAAAAATAGAGTTGGAAATCTCACTTTTAATTAAGGGTAATTTTCACGTCCCAACCTTTTAAATTTGTATCAATTTTGTCTCTATTCTTTTTGTGGGATAAGCCCCCAACCTTTCATTTATTATCATATTATATCTCCAATATCACTTTTCATTTACAACCTTTCAATTTTCACCATTAACCCCTACCAATATGACTATTATACCTTTAATTCTTTATTTCCATTATATGTCCTCACCTTTTAATTTTTACACAATTTTATCCGTATCATTCTTTTGGGATATATAGGACCCCTAACCTTTCATTTATTGTCGCGTTACATCTCTTATAACACCTTCCGTCCTCAACATTTCAATTATTAATGTTAATTCCTATTAAAATTACCATTATACATTTAATTATTTAAATAAAAATAAAAAATAAACAACAATATAAAATAAAACTCCACCCATCTTAGCCTGTAATGATATAATAAAAAAACTCAATTTACGCCAACTTGATGGATACTTGATCCGCGTAATAAAAAGTTTATGACTTGAGAGTCAGTGCAACAAATCATATCGGGTTTTTTGATTCATCACATATCACGTATCAGATAAAGATCAGGGTCGATCCACCAAAAAAATAATTTCCAATTTACAAAAATGAAACTGAAGCTTAATGCGCTAATTCTAATTTTTTGTGGATCCATAATTAGTGGATCATATCAGGTTGAGACGGATAATAAATGTGGGTCAAATTAGGATGCAAACCACAAAGAGAGACAAGAAATTAAATTAAAATTAAAGTATTGGGTTATGTTTATTTTTAATAATTCAAAAATCAATTTTTTTAGGGCGGATCTACCCAATCCTTATCCGTCACGTGATTTGTGGTAGATCAAGAAATCAAATCCGATTTGTTATGTTGATACTTATATCGACAACTTTCTTCGATGCGGACTTGATATCCATCAACATCATTATAGATCGAGTTTTTTTTTATCATTATTTTCGAGTGCTTTCATGGGTTGTGTTGAAATGAGTTAGAGAAGATGGACTTCTTATTTTATATTATTGTTTTTTTATTTAAATAATTAATGTTACAATGATAATTTTAATAAATATTAACAGTAAAATTTAAAATGTTAGGTATGAAAAGTGTTAATAATGATATAATATGACAAAAAATGAAAAGTTGGGGCTCCTATATGCTCAAAAAAATGATGGAGACAAAATTATATAAGAATTTAAAGGTTGGGGACTTATAGTGGAAATAAAGAATTAATGGTATAATAATAATTTTAATCGGGGTTAATGGTGAAAATTGAAATGTTTGAGACAAAAGGTGACGTTGAGGACATAATATAATAAGAAATGAAAGGTTGGAGACATAATAAGCCCCCAAAAAAAAAATGAGAACAAAATTGATAAAAAGTTGAAAGGTTGGGAACTTAAAGTGAAAATTACCCTTTAATTAATGAACAATTAAGATCGGAAGAGCACACGTCTGATTAAATGAAAAATAAGATTTTATTGACAGTGGTAAACGAGGTAAAGCACCTCCAATGGGAATCTGTAGTCTTATGGTGTTTTGGGAGGGGGGAGAGAGAAAACAATTATTTTATTCAAATGTGCATGGAAATAGATGTAGGAAAAAAGAGCAGAAGGGGGAGAGAGATAAAAAAAAAGAAATTAAAAATAATAACAAAATAATAGTTGATGATGTAGAGATGAATGTGTTTTCTGAGACCTTATACGGGACAAGATGAATGAAATTAAAGTGGAGAAAAAGCGGTGTAAAAGAGAAAAAAGTGATTAAAAAAAGTGAAAATTAAAAGAAAATAAATAAAGTTATGATACCCACCCGATTTTTTGTTTCTCTCTCTCTCTCTCTCTCTTCAAATAGACCAAGCTCGTAAATCATATGACACTGGAGATGCTCTTACAAGACTCGGCACACCCAGAAACAAAGACATTTATTTCATTTCAGGAATGTCAGCCTCTTTCAGTTGACACATAACATAACTATTGGAGATGATGTGTAGAAACTTCTATATGTATATCGTTCTTCAAGATTTTCATGTAGAAATGCATTTTTTTATATCATCAACTGACTTATAGGTTAATCTATTTTTGTTGCAAGAGATATTAAGACCCGAGTTGTCTTTACATTGTGTAGTTGAGAATGTTTTTGATAGTCCACTCCACAGTTCTATGTATATTCTTTTGCTACCAGTGTAGCGATTGGAATTTACATAAATGAAAATTATTATTTTAAAGATTTTAAAGATTTTATTAACATGGCACTATCACCCTAATCTGTTATTTTAACATTGGCCACGATAAAGATTTTAAAGAAGCTGCATCACCCGTCCATTTTTATTTTAAAGGTAATGTGAGCTCATAATTAATTGGATTTCGTATTGAGATACGGTTTGTGTCCAATTATTTATTTTAGCCCAAAGTTTATGTTGACTTGTTTCTAAGAATTCATCTAAAGCCAGATTGTATTTTTATATTCAAGCCTAATTTAGTTATTTGAGCCTAAATTCTAAGCCCAAATTAAGTTAAACTCACCCACACCCACCCCCACCCCATAGACTAATTCAACCCATTTTTCTCACGCAGAAAAAATTTGGGGTTAATTGAAAAATACAAAGGTTTTGTACACACTTTTTAAAATTAAAGTACATGATAGTTTTTTTTTTGAAAAATCAGGTGTTTCAATTGTTTTTATATTGTGATATCATAATTTACAACACAGCAATCACAATTCGCCAAAATACCGAGTCACATCAAAACAACTCGCTAAAAACACCAAGTCACACTAAAACAACTCACCAAAACACCGAGTCACATCAAGACAACTCGCGAAAAACGTCGAGTCACACTAAAACAACTTGCCAAAATACCGAGTCACACCAAAACAACTCGCCAAAACACCAAGTCGCAATAAAAATAACTCAAAATCAAACACAACTCCAAAACACCAGTCACAATAAAAAAAACTATCCAAAACATCGAGGCAAATCAAACACAACTCAAAAACACCGATTCACAATAAAAACTTGTCAAATCATCGAGTCACAATAAAAACAACTCGCTAAAACACCAAGTCACAACAAAAATAATTCACCAAAACACTAAGTCAAAATCAAATACAACTCTAAAACACTGAGTCACAACAAAAACAATTGCTCAGAACAATCGAGTCACAACAATACAACCACCACGACCACCACCCGAGTCATCACATAACACAACACAACTGAGCCACCACTGCGGCCACCACGACCTCCCACCCCACCGCACCCTCATCTACCACCAAATCACCCACCACAACCGACCTTCCACTGCGACAATCAACACTGACGCAAGCACAACCACCAGAACCACCGCAATGGCCGGTGAAGAGAGCAAAAAAATACAATTTTTAGATGGGGATGAACAGCATCTGATTTTGCGAAAGGACGAGCGCGAAGGGTCGAAAGAAGAGAAATCAAATCGCATAGAGGAATTGTTTGTGAGGGATTCAGATGCGATCTGATTTTTTGAAATCACATCGCCGTGAGTACAAATGCTGGCTGCCGACGTGGAGTTTGCTGAAGCAGACGACGGTGATGGATAAGCAGCAGCGACGGCGGTGGAGGATAAGCAGCCGCGGCGGTGGAGGATACGCGGCGGCGGCGGCGGCGGTCAAAGAGTCATTACATGGTGAGAGAAAGAGTTGGGGTGGGGTGGACACCTGATTTTTCCAAAATGATGCATGCACAACCTGAAGTTTTTAAAAGAGTCCCCAGATTAAATGGCTCCTCTAATTAATCCAAGAAATCTGCTATCCTAGCCTAACTGAAACTACCATTGTGAATCTTCACTCCTGATTTTAGTAAGCACAAATCCTCCCACTACTCCCGTCAATCTCTCCCACGTTACAAGCTATACGCAAAGAGAAGAGGTGGGAAGCAGGCCTCGGTGCTTTCTGGATATCACAATTGGAGGAGAGCTTGAGGGGAGGATTGTAATGGAACTGTATAACGATGATGTCCTCAAAACTGCAGAAAATTTCCGGGCTTTGTGCACCGGAGAGAGGAGCATTTGGCCTCATACTCCATTACAAGGTTACGGACTATTTACTTAAAAGGAAGCTTTTTGCATGTTTTGTAATGCACTAATACTGGTATTGGAGCACTTTTTTCAAGGTGTAATTGAATTTTGGTAAAACTGCTGCAGTATTGTGTGTGTATTTGCGGATTATTTGTGATTAATTTAAGGATACAAAAGTTGTTTTATGCATGTGCTTTTAAGTCATTTTAGCAGTGGTTCTGTTCAATTTTGATCTTCCTAGAAGAGAAGACAAGGATGTAACAGAGATTTGGCTAATGGGTGATCATATAAGGAGTAATCAGGAAACAGATCCAAAATAAAAGCACGGCTGGTACATTGTTGTCCAACTTCTGGGATGTGAAATCTTAGCTAAATCATGGATAAAATAAATTGGGCTCTTTTGTCTTACTCTATGTTTAAATCCACTCACTCCTAATGTTGAAAATTGTATGAAGAATAAAAAACTTATCTCCTCTGTTAACCATTCCCAGCAAAAGCAAAGAGAAATCAGCAATTCACTCCTTCATTTCACGCAGCATTCACAATATACAGTGACGCTACAATACACAGCACTTTACATTCACAATATACACAATCAGCAAAGGAACACAATCCAGAAATATTCAAACCCAGAAATCAACACACAGAATTTTCAGCAAAATTTACACACACACACACACACACAGATACACAAACTCACTCAGTTTCTGCAATTCCATTCACCTTTCAACTACAAACATACACAATACTCAGACACAAATCATTCACCTACTACCTACATTCGCATCTCTCTCAAGGTATACATTACATACACCAACCCCAATCGCGAACCCAAATTCGAGAAGCCTTCCACTCCTCTGTCCCTCAAACCACTCCTATGGCGTTGACCTTCAACACTTGAACCTCCCTTCCGCGCTGCCTCGACCGAATCGACCTCCATTCGAGAAACTCCTCAAACCCAAAGCTTGAATCCACGAACCCGCCACCTCCCTTGACAAACTCCCAGCGCCTCTGCCTCGCTCGCGCTCGCGCTCTTTCTCTCTCGCCTCGAACCAGAAACACCCGCGACCCCCTCATCGTCCTTTCACTCTCTCTTCCTCTGCTCTCTTTTCTTCGAAATTGGGGCAGATCACGGCATCAGTGGTTTTAATTGAGAATCTGATTTGTTCTTCTGGTCCCTGAGCTTGACATACAGTCATTTCAGTCCTTCCGTTTTAATTGTTATCGAAATGGGTTCAAAAGTTTTGGTTATAAGCAAATCAGCCTCTATAATTTATACCTATCTGATTTCAGTCCCTAAATTTATTATTTCACTCGTTGCGACCCCATTAGTTTCAAAAGAGTTTTAAGCTGCTCGTAAAGTTTCAGTTTTATCCATCTTAGTCCCAAAGTTTTGAAACACTCCATTTCAGCCCCCACAGTTTCCAAAGTTTATATTTTAATCCCAAATTTTTCAAAGTTTATATTTTACTTCAATTCTACATTTTATTTAGTTTTAACGAAAATTTCTAATTCAATTATTAATTATTTTGTCTAGACGAAGAGCATAATTTGACACAATTGACTAGGTAGTTGCTCAAACTCGAAAAAGGAAAAGCATAAATTCCTTACTAAAATTGTTTTTCAAAGTTATATGCGCACGTTTTATGAAAAATATAATGCAATTACATATTATGGATTTTTTTTAGTAAAACACATTACATATTATTACATATTACATATTTATGTATTTATGTACTTATATGATTTATGAAATCGATAAGAAAGTATGCGCATAATTAGCTCACCTTAATCGAGAGCCCACAGACTTAGCTCACCTTAACTGAAAGCCCCACAAGTCTAGCTCACTTTAACAAAGAGCCCACAGGCCTAACTCATATTAATTAGGAGCTTGCCATTTTAACAGACTCACGGACATAATTTACATATGATGTAATATGAATAAATGTTTAATTGTTAATGTTGTTATTTGAATATTTATTGACAATGTTACTATTCCAAAGTTTGAATATTCTGTTATTGTTAACACTAGTTATGTTTGGAATTATTGAATGTCGGTTTTATGAAATGTTATTTTATTTATTTTAAATAAGAAAAAAAAAAAAAGCTTTCCACACTTATATATATTTAAAAAAATCTCTTTTTATCTTCTGAAATTAAAAAAAAAAAATTATTGTTTCAACTAAAGGTTATCAAGTTTTGACTACCTTTTCAACCATCTTTCCTGATAGACTCAAGTCCATGTAACAAGGGCTGCAACAAATTTTTTAAAATTTTCTATATAAAATTTCAAAACTTTTTGGGCCGAAAGCTCAATGCCGGCCCACTCCTAGATCCATTCATGGAGCAGAACATAACTGAACTCAAGAACTACACATTACTTATCACACATTGACATCTCTCCCCGTAGGGTCACAGTAAAAATA
Source organism: Nyctanthes arbor-tristis (assembly GCA_963692815.1). NCBI lineage: Eukaryota > Viridiplantae > Streptophyta > Magnoliopsida > Lamiales > Oleaceae > Nyctanthes > Nyctanthes arbor-tristis. Next base: position 8,576 of record CAVNYN010206913.1, on the reverse strand, counting down.
TCATTTTTGATGAGGTCCATAGCACCATAGCCCAAGAAAAGAAGAAACCGAACAACAGAAAGATCAAGTTTGGTGCAAACGCTGTTATGCAAGTGAACAAAAGTGACAGCCAAAAAAACTTTTGGTAGAAGCATTAGGCTATAGAAATCAAAATATGTGAACAAATGAGCAACAAGTCAGGGAGTGGGGTCTTAAATCACAATGCCTTAGAAGGAATTCAATTGAGCAGATGAAAGGCTGACTAACGGCAGAGGTTGCACCCTGTGAATTTTCCAAGCTACTAGGTATAACCACATGCCCGCATCATATAGGGACATTCATCCTCAAAAAACATAGACAAAAAATCAATTGAGAAATAGTTCTGTTCAGTTCTTTCTTTTCATAATAACAAAGTACAACAAATCGATCCAAGTCCTAAATACAGAAAGATATTTGCTACCATCCACAAGAAATTAACAGACAAATTAAATACTTCCACCAAACATTATACACAGTAAGTTAAAAGATTGAACTCATAATGTATTTATGAAAATTGGTAAGAAAGCAATTCGCCGGAATATCCTTTCAAAATGAACCAAATCTTGCTGATCAAAAAGGCGAAAGATACATGAAAAAGAGGAGTGAAGCAATTGTGCACCTTGTTGATTTCCAACATCCTGTCGGAACTACAACATGATGTTAATCTTTTACAAGAGCCTTCTCTACCAGCTTGCCATCTAGTGCCAAAGTATTCAAAACACCCCGATCGTAAGGACCCTAGCAATCATCTGCATTCTACAACCGCTTACTAAGTTCATGTACAAATTCTATGAGGTTTGAACTGTAAGTAAAAAGAGGCCATACATATCCATTTATGAAGCAATTTAGACCTAACAAAAAAAGGAAAAGAAAAAAACCGAAGAACCTGTTCAAAATGTTGAAATATATACATCTGATACCCGCGAAGTAGCAAAGAAAGCAAATTTCAGGTCCACTTCTTTGGTCGCTAGTATTGTATCATATCTCTTTCCCTGTTTAAGCAGTCAGAAGATGATCATCATTTGTAAATATGTATTTAACATTGTATATATTACACGAAAAAATTTGTAAAGAAGAAACAATTATAATAGTTTAAACCAGTGAAAGAAGAAGAGATATTTAACTCAATTAAAGTTTCAAACTGGGTATAGAGAGACGATACATGGCACATAATATCAGGTGATTGAATGAGAGGATGTACGGAAAATGAAAGGTCAAATTAAAATGGAATAACGACGCAGCCTTCCTAATTTTCCAGCATTATATTAAATAGGGAATGAACGTATTAACTGCGGAACTACATTGAGAAAAATATTGATTCATCAAGTACATTAAGAACAATAATGTCCATTTCAGATATAAATCATATCTGAAATGACACGACAGTTGACAGAGTCACGACTCATAATGTCCATTTCAGATTCATCTTCACATAAGAAACTCCCAGTTGAGAGAGTCGATAATTAGGTTACCATATCAAGCTCATGCTCTCAACCAAGTTCAGAGATACTAATTATTTCCACAAAAATTCTACTCCCATAGATGAAGTTAGCTGTTTCATCAATCCACGAAATCAATTTTAAAACACAAGGAAAAGTTTTTCAAACACTACCATGTATAATACCAAAAAAATTAAGAAAATTCCTCGTACTTCAAACATAAACAGATAAATCAACATATTAAGCATCACAAAACTTCAAAATACCTACCTAGTGGAAACTCAGTGCATCCTGCTTGAGTCCAATTATGAGGGTGAAATGACTTCAAGTCCACGTAAGAGAACTGCAACGTATTTATTATTTAAAATAAATAAATAAATAAATAAATAAATAAATAAAAATATGAAACTAGTCTAGAAAGCATAAAATCGGATAACAGAACTCACCTGTTCATACTAAGGGGGAGGGAATTGCGGAAAATAAACGAGAATTTGTGTCACTGCACCGGGGGCTACTTTGGATAAATATCATAATGTCTAAATTCAAAGCAATTTTTGTACGACACAAGTTATTGGATCCATACTCGACTTTTGGAAAACATAGAGGCCATTCCTTTTCTTCTAAACAGCATTAGCATGTAATAACTTTGTTTTCATTTTTAAGTATGGCATTTTATCTTTAATGATATTTATCAAACATCTGAAAACCAATGTCTTCCAGGAAAAAAAAAAAACCTGCTCACTGACGATGAAGATCAACTAGAGGCTGTAATCGTAAAATTCTGATAAGGACCAACACATTCAAGTGCCAAATGTATTGTATTTGAGTAATATATCTGGAAAATTAAAAGACCCAACATATTCAAGTGCCAAATGTATTGTATTTGAGTAAAATCTGGAAAACTAAGATCAATTAATTAAACAACAAGAGTTCCTAACGGATTTTTGACAGCTAAAGTATAAAAAGAATTTGTCAAACCGAACATATAATCACTCTCCATGTAAACTAAATTAAGTTTCAGAAATCAAAAAGCAAAAGAAATGTTCCTATACATCAATCTCTAATGACAAAATTTCAACAATGATCCACTGATTCCAGATTTCATATTTTAAAAAAAAAAAAAAAAAATAGAAAATAAAGAACAATCCATAAATGATGCCGAAGTAAACAGCAAACATGTAATAAAAATATCAGCAAAAAGAAAACGAGAATTCTTCAGGATAAAATTACATTACCACTAATAATTCCAGTGTTTCTCTGGGAAATAAAAACTCTTTCTCCCAAGTGGACCCTACACCAAAACCAAATTAAAAACATTTAATCAATCCATTTACTAAATTTGGGGGAGAAACAGAAGGGTTGCAGATAGTCAATAAGCATTAAAAAAATTTTAAACAAGACTAACAAATTCTCATGTACAGTGTTGAACACGTAAATGATAATTTACGAATTAAAAAAAAAAAAAAATTAGCCGGATAAATATAAATGCTCCATTTCTGAAGTACTCTCTACAGCTTCAACAATTGCTGCATCATTTTCTAAATCATGTCCTATGATGTTCACTCACTGCCGAGTATTAGACTGACTGCTGAACTACTAGTCACATTACAAAATACACGAAGTTATACCAACTATAGATTCTGTTAATGGGGAAATATGGGAAGATCTTCAGTACCACCGGTCTCCCACTGAATTTCTATTTTTGAATAATAATATGGCTGATCTTCAAAGAATTCTACATCCAAAGTGAACATTTCCTTATTAGGAGGACGAAAACACTGGTAGGCTTCAATATGCATTCTAACTAGCTATCATGCCCTGCTACAAATATTAACAAAGGTATGCAAAGGCTGCACACCCCGAAACCTTTAGAGGAAAAGGTCCAAGGAGATGAACCTAGAGAAAGAATACATGAACTGGAGTTTTTGAGTTTAGGATCTTTGAAGGCATGTGGTTTATTAAGTATGCAGCTGCTAAAAAAGCATCATTGCTTCTGCTTGCCATGATCTGTACTCAGAACTTGAAACTCTTGGTTCATCAACTGTACCAAGAAAAAATCCCCTCTCTCCTAGTCCTTTACTGGTAAGATAAACTGTCAACAGCCAGTGACCATCCAAGAAAATTAGAACCGGTAAGAGCATGAAGAAGATCAGAAGGAAACATTGTACCAAAACTAGTTACAAGTAGACATCATACAGGGAATTGTCAAACGTGCCAATGATCTGATCTGATCAAATAAATTAAAGTAGATGAACTACTTACAGAGAGAAACTTTCAAATCCCTTCCTGAAGCAATTTCTTTCAAAGTTGCAAATGCACACTTTATCTCAGTCCTCAAAGCATATGCAAACTTCAAAACAGGTTCCTCAGTATATACCTATGTTACTCGGACACGGGTACGGGTACGGGGTACGGGTATGGATCCAAGCATTGAATCTGTTTTTTTTCAGAAAATGTAGGATACGGGGACACGGCCAAAAAGGATCCAAATTTTAGACGCGGGTACCCCAGTACAGCACTTCTTTTTTTTTTTTCTAATCCCAATTGTAATAGAAGTTAATTTAAATTAATCGTAACAGAAGTTAATTTCCAAAAAATTTCTCTATTTCTATAGTGGCAAAAGAGGGTAAAATAGTATTTTCCACATACAAATACAAAATTCAAATAAAAGAAGATAGTCTTTACTCTTGACACAAGTTTCAATAAAGAATAGGTCTTTCACTCCCATCTCCCAAACAACCCCTTTGTTTTTGGCCCATCATCTTCCCCAAAATAAGCACTGCAACAAAACCTCTCGCCTGCCCCTGCAAAAAAACCCAACTGATGTGAAAAAAGTTTTTGGCCAAGAAGGAACGAACTCCCAGGCAGAGGGCCGCGGTGGCAACGATCCCTGGGTTCACAACACTTCTTCTTGGCCACGGCTACTTCCTGGACCAACGGTGAGTTTTTGCTCTTAGTCTCCACAGTTGATCCCCCCCCCTTTGCACCCCCTTCTAAATATGCCGTGTCCAATTGCAAATTGGAGGATCCAGTACGGATCCCATACGGGGATCCGTGTCGTGTCGACACCGGTATCCCTCCATTTTTGCCATGTCCGAGCTTGATAGGTATATACACTTCTGGGATACGCAGTGGGGATCTAACCATAAAGGAGGCAGATACATATTGTATAACTCTATATAACATAAACAACATTACCAAATAGCAAATACAGTTTGAAATTGCAATGGAAGGCTTGTTGATGAAGGAGGAAGCATTGTATGACAGGAACAGTATTACCAGAGCAAGTATCAAACCATGACAGATTAAAGTGAGCAAATGGTACTCCAGAACATCAAATAGAAACCATATAGCAGTAGCCCTGCCTAGCACTCCAGCTGAAAGCTTCTTGTCTCTCCATAGAAAGACATCAGCCACTGAACAGCCAGACAACTAATTCAACAATAATTTGAAAAACTTCTATAATGCAACACCTTTTGTTTCACATAAGGAAAATTAGGTAGATAATTATGACATTGGTTTCTACATGCACGTGCACCAAGCCGGAGAAGTAATTATGCTTGAACCCATTTTTCAACAAAAAGTAAGTAGAAGTCACCAATCTTTCTCCATGAGAAAAATTCAGCAATTCCTCTATTATTCAAGAAAGAGGCAATATGTAATTCAAGAAACAGTAGGATTTTCTGATGAGGCCATTGGCTAAAAGACTAGTGTATTAAGAGGGCAACAATGGCTATTAGGCCAAGAAATTATGTACTGGAGAAGAGGAAGATAATGGTGAGGAGTGAACAGAGTAAATATTTACCCGGAAGAAAAAATTGAAGGTATTCCTACAAGCAATGATGCCATGTGAAAAGAAGATAAAAATAAATACTTCTCCATGGTTTGTCTATGTTTACAAGGTATAAATACAAGAGATGTCCAGTCATTGAAGGGAATAAGAATCCAATGCTATAGTTACACCATGTATACTCCAAAACCTACTCCCGTCACTGGAAATATCAGATAGTATGAATCTTTGCAGATTCAGAAATAAAATCAGATTTCTTCCTAACAAATCAGTTATTCGTAGGCTGATAAATTTGCCAATTCAATAGTTAATGTGAATGAATTACATTCTGTTTCAACTCCACTACAAGCACTGCTCTCCACTCCAGGGAATTCCCTCTTTGTTTAAAAGAAAAGATGAATGGTAGTTGAGACTTACTCTCTCTTTTTTCTTTTTTTTTTTAATCAAAAGCTTGTAATTTACTATATTTTTTTTTCTTTTTTTTAACCCTTTGCTTAAAGAAGTTATTTATTCACATATCTAATGGATTAATTGTACCAAAGGTCATTCAACTTTCACTTTACCTACAATTAGATCGTTGAATTTTAATTGCCAGAATTAGATCACTAACTTTTATTCTACTTGTAATTAGATCACTAAACGTATGATTTAGCTGGGCCACTCAACTTCAGTTACCAACAATTTAATCACTCAACTTTGATTTAACCACAATTTTGTGAAGCGTTAGATTACTTAATAGAAACTGATGAGACAAACAATGGTAACTGTAGTGTTATTTCACATTGACATAACACATGACAATTAGTTGAAAATTATTTAAAATTATTAGCCAACTTAGACGTTAAATGCTAAAAGTTCTGTGAACCCTCAAATCATTCTTCCATTCATCCTCTCTAGTAAGATGTGCCATTTGGTGTAATCAGTTTCTTATTTTCTAGGACTTCAATTCAATAACAAAGTAATAATGACGTCTCAATAGAGTGACTCTATTGCAATTAAATAAAAGTTCAGAGATTTAATTTGTGGGAATTGAAGAAAAGTCACCAAATCACTATTAAATAGAAGTTCACATTCTAATTGCTGGTCATTAACTTCTATAATCTTTTTGCAAGTAGAGTGAAAGTTTAGTGACCTCATGTATAATTAACCCGTTTCTAGTAAAACTTAGTCAGAGTTCAAGACAAGAACTCATATATTTCCTAGAATATTATTAATTTAAGATGAACAGTGATGAGATCAACTGACAGGTTACAACTTGGCAACCTTTTTATTAGGCAGTTTATTGGGTTGGACAAGTCTTCCAAATTAAAAATGGCAGAAGCATACTTCTTAATAATTAAACATACTTCTTAATAATTAACTATTTGACTAAACAAAAACTTGAATGATGTCCATAAAATAAAAAATAAAAATAAACAAAACAAAACTTAAAATGACAATGTCATTCTAACAATTGAACTAAGGCCATTCTCAAAAATAGAAAAATTTTCACTATCGCCATCAAACTTGTAGATCAAGTTTGCTATTTGGTGTTGACATTATTTTTCTCCCTAGCATCCATCCCAGCTTACTCTCATAGCATTCTTAACAAGTAAAATACTCAAAAAAGCCTGTCAGGTTAGATGACATGCTGCCTTTGGTTTTCACTCTTTCAAATACAATAATTCATAAGATATCATATGCTGCAAGACTGCATGCTTGAAATTTTCATTCATCTTTTCTTGATTTTATCCAGACGAAAAAGTATTGCTACAAAACAGAAATCTTGTTTGGCATGAAGATTAGATTTTTTTTTTCTCTCTCTTCTTTTTTTTTTTCAAATCCCGAGATGCAATTATTGCTCAAAGAAACAGATTACCCCCAAAAGGAAGGGGATGTCATGAGCCTTACCTTCCAAACACCAAAGAACAAACAAATAAGAAACAAATGTGTCAAAATCACTTTTTTTTTTTTTTTAAAGAATATAAATGTAAAATATCAAATAGTAGGAAAAGCTTTTTTTTAGCAGTAGAGTTACTTTATCAAACCTTGATAACTTAACTGTTGAAGCTTTCCAGCCAAAATACTATTACATATGAGATCACCATTCACAAGAATACAGATTGCTTTCTTCCCATCTATTGACTAGATTTTCTGTCTGTGATGACATCGCTAATGTACATGTTTGAAAATATAAGAAAATAAAGAAAATATCGTAAGTTGGAATTAAGTCTACAAAAATAGTAAACAAACAGAACAAGAATTTACCATATGTCAGGGAATGGATCTTGGTAGCACGCATATGATCAGATATTCTTAGGTTGAAATTTTGACTCTATATCCAAAATTAATATGTTCATGTACTTAAAAATAAAAATAAAAAGTTAATATACAAGCATATATATGTAGATCAATCATGTCGAGGAAGAATAATCACAAAATTAAGACTTAATTAGTTGTTATAATAGTAAATGGAGCTATACAATACAAAACCAGTAAATGAAGATAATAAAAAAGCAGCTTCAGCAATGAAAAAAACCATCATTCACATCCAAAACGTCAATGTATCCATTGGTTCACTGAATTATTGCATGCAGCACATAAATAATTCCAATTTCAAGTTTTCATGAGAGGCTATCCAAAGTTTTGAATTTGCCCAACGCTGTTGATAACAATATTTTATCATATGTCTGGTGACGCAGGACTCCTACTAATCCTCCTTGATTCTAAATTTTGATCCTCACAGCATACATAACAATAAGAAAGGCCAAAGAAATATCTTTGCCTCTTTATTCTTTCAAACATTTACCCATTGAAAATCCTTCTAAAGCAAGCAAATCATGATGTGCCAACTAGTTGAAGTGGACATACTCTAGTTTAAAAGATAATCATACCCGGTATTCAGAATCACCCCCCCCCCCAAACAAAAAAAAAAAAAAGTAAATAAATAAATAAATAAAATTCTTAAAAACTTTTGAGTTCCTCAGACCAATATTATCTAAATTATGACATAATTTCCTTAGGTTAATGATCTTTTAAATTTGGATATAAACTTCTAAGACTCTTAAACTGCATTGCAGTTAGCATCAGGCAACTAAACTGCAGAATTTTGGGAAAAATGAAGTCCAGTACATCAAATAATAACATCGAGATGAGCTTATAACTGGTAGCTACAAAGAAGAGATTTGAAGCAATGGAAGTTAAAAAAAGGGTGAGGCTGTCGAGTACAGACGAAAAAATCGATGGATTTAGATATGAATGCCCATTACTTCGAGATCGGAAGAGCGTCGTGATCTCAAAACAAAAACTGGAAGTTTTATTTTGGGCTTTCTTTTTTTTTTTTTTTTTTG
>CAVNYN010206911.1:0-47916 GCA_963692815.1 Nyctanthes arbor-tristis | reverse complement strand
CTGCCTAAACCTTACATTGTGCTGGTAAGCACTGACTCCGTATTTAATGCTGCAATCTCATTAGCCGCAGGCAATAAGGTTATTCACGTAGGTCTTTAAGCAACTGCATAGCTGGCACTTCTTGACGTTGTGATATAACGACTTTACGGCCTCAAAAGCACGAGCACCTAATTAGGTCACTGAGTTGGGTCACTGAGTTATGCCGCGACCTAAAGGGCTTCAGGTCGTTGAAGTGGTTAGGTCGCTTACCTTGGTCAAGAGCGTGGGGCCCAGCCCATTGTGTCGTGTGTCAACCATTTAGTGGAATGGTGTGTTTTTGGGGATTCGAGGGTTGTAATCATTAATTTTAATTGTTGCCTTTTCATTCCCCAATTTAACACGCGGCCACTACCCTTTAATCTTCCCCACTCTATTTATGCCCCATTTTTCTTTCTCATTCTCTTTCTTCTTCCTTTTTACGTTTTTCTGTAACTAATTTTCAGTAAACTCTGCACTAAAAACTCAACTTCTTCAAGGGACTAGCGTTTTCTGGCGTTTCCTTAAGCTCCTGGACATCTTTGCTAGAAAGGAAAAAGCCTCTTCATTTCTGCTAGGCGCTCTTAGAATTTTCTTAGTTTAAAACTTGTGAGACAGCAAGATGAAGGGTGGAGGGAGTTCTTGACCGGGAAATAGAGGAGATGAGGGAGTCAGTGTAGAGGTAGAGTGGACTTCTGATGAGGATAGAGCAGAGCCGATGTCGGAATCGGAGCCAGAGGTCTAGTTTGACTAGACCGAGAGTGAGAGTGAAAAAGAAGAGAGGGAGAACGAGGCGGAGACGGGCTCTACAGGGTGGCCGGCAGTGTTGACAATCTGCGAAAAGGATTTGTCGTGGGTGTATGAACATATTCCCTCAAATGTGAGTGAGAAAGAACTGTACGCGTTGCGGCAAGCGTACTATGTTCCTGACCATGTGGCTCTACGGGCTTTGTACAAAGGAAAACATGCTTATTGCCCTCTCAGAGGGTGTGTGGTAGTGAACACGAAGATGTTCGAGGCTGGGTTTCGTGTTCCTCTTCCGCAACCTGTGACAAGGTTGTTGAGGTACTAAGTAGCTACTTGTATTGTTCTTCAAATAGCAAGAAAAGGCTATCTAAGACCACAAATCATTTAGGTGTACTCATCTAATTATTGAAACACCACATGGGGCAATTCACTTGTCTATTATTACATGAATCACTCCGCTGAACTTATCTAAACATTAGGAAACAACATGGGGCTATTTACTTTTCTTGTAAGTGAAGAATGATGCCATATCTCTTTTATGGAATCATTTCACCGATAGTTTTGAATCAAATAGTGAGAATACCTACCTAAGTCTATGAATCATTCTGTTGTACTCATCTAACCATTAAAAAACTACATGTGGCTATTTACTTTTCCTTTAATGATAGAATGGAGAAATATCTCTTTTAAAAAAGGTTCCATAGATAGTTACGAGGCTTGCACTTCAACTAGCTAGAAAAACTATCTAAGGCCAAGAATTGTTCTGTTGTACTTATCTAAGCATTAGAAAACTACACCAGGCTATTTACTCCTCGATTAAGGAAAGAACAGGGATATATCTCCTTTGTTTTCCACTACAAATAGTGAGAAAAACTTTCTAACTCCGCAATTTATTCCATTGATTAACTATTAGAAAGCTATGCAGGGCTATTTACTTTTCCTTTAAACTTTCCTCGTGTAGTTTTCTAATGGCTAGATGTGTTCAACAAAATGATTGACGTTAATGTACTTGAAAATGTTTTCTTGCTATTTGAAGTACAAGACTTATAACTATCAATGGAATAATTCCTTAAAAGATTAATGACCCTATTCTTCCCTAATTGGACAAGTAAATGGCCTGATATAGTTCTCTAACAGTACAATGAGTTCAACAGAATGATCCGCACAGTTAAATAGATTTTCTCACTATTAGAAGTACAAGTCGTGTAACTATCTAAGAAGTGATTCCATAGAAGAGATATGGCCCGATTCTTTCTTTAATAGACAAGTAAACAGCCCTGCGTAGTTTTTAAATGGTTAGATGAGTACAAAGGAATGATTCAAAGGCCATAGATAGTTTTCTAGCTATTTGCAAAGACGGTAGCTATCTACGAAATGATTCTTTAAAAGAGATATTACCCTGTTCTATCTTTAAAGGACAAATAAATATCCCCATGTTATTTTCTAATTGTTAGAGAGGTACAATGGAATGATTCACAAACTTAGTTAGGTTTTCTTGCTATTTGAAGTACAAAACACAAACAATCTATGGAATTATTCCTTAAAAAAGATATTGCCCCCATTCTATCTTTAAAGGATAAGTAAATCGTGTCATGTAGTCTAATAGTTAGATGAGTATAATAGAAAGATACACAGTCTTATATAGTTTTCCTAGCTATTTGAAGTACAAGACGCATAACTATCCTCAGAATGATTCCTCAAAAGAGATATTACCACGTTCTATTTTTAAAGGACAAGTAAATAGCCCCGTGCAGTTTTCTAACGGCTAGAATATTTCAAAGGAATGATTCACAGTGGTAGGTAGGGTTTTTCACTATTCGAAGTACAAGACATATAACTATCCATAAAATGAAGTCTCAAAAGAGATACAGTCCCGTCTTTCCCTAATGGTTAAGTAAGTAGTAGCATGTAGTTTTCTATTAGTTAAATGAGTACGAAGGAATGATTCAAGGCCTTGGATAGTTTTTCTAACAATTTGGAATACAAAGCGCGTAACTATCTACGGAATGATTTCTGAAAAGAGATATTGTCCCGTTCTATCTTTAAATGATAAGTAAACAGCCTCGTGTGGTTTTCAAATGGCTAGACAACTGAAACAGAATGATTCAAAGACTTGCATAGGTTTTCTCGCTATTTGAAGTACAAGACATGTTACTTATCATAGACTAGTTCCTTAGAAGATACATGGCATGCTCTATCTTTGATGGAGAAGCAAATAGCCCTGCATATTTTTTTAATGGTTATTCAACAGAATGATTTGTGGAATTGTATAGCTTTTATCGCTATTTTAAGCACAACTCGTAAATATTGATGGAACGATTCCTTAAAAAAGATAAGACCTGGTTCTTTCATTAATGGGCAAGTAAACAGGCCTGCATAGTTTTCTAATTGTTAGACGAGTACAACGAAATGATTAATAGACTTAAATATGTTTTCTCACAATTTGAAGGATAAGACTCATAGCTATCAATGGAATGATTCTTTAAAAGAGATATAGCCCTGTTCTTTCCTTAATGGACAAGTAGATGGCCTTGTGTAGTTTTACATGGTATGATGAGTTCAACGGAATGATTCATGGAGTTAAAATAGTTTTATCACTATTTAAAGTACAAAACGTGTAACTACCCGCATAATGATTCCTTAAAGGAGATATGGTCCGGTTCTTTGCTTTTAGAAAACTACACGAGACTACTTACTTGTCCTTTAAAGATAGAATGAGAATCATTATGTGGTTTCTTACGTGTCTTGCACTTCAAATAGCTTGAAAAACTATCAAAGGCAGCGAATAATTCCTGTGTGCTCGTCTAACTATTAGAAAACTACATGGGGCTATGCACTTGTCCATTAAAGAAAGAATAGGGCTATATCTCTTTTACGGAGTCATACCATGGATAGTTACATGTCTTCAACAACAAATAGATAGAAAGCCTATCTTACTTTGTGAAACATTCAGTAGAATAATCTAACCATTGAAAAACTAAGCCGGGCTATTTACTTGTTCATTTATAGACAGAATGTGCCATATATCTTTTAACGAATCCTTTTATGATTAGTTGCGAGTCTTGTACTTCAAATAGCAAGGAAACCTATCTAAGTTTGTGAATCATTCCGTTATACTAGTCTAACTATTAGAAAACTACACGAAGCTATTTACTTATGCGTTAAATATAGGACGGGGCAATATCTCTTTTAAGTAATCATTCGTTGGATAGTTACACGTATTGTAGTTCAAATATCTAGAAGAACTATCTAACACCATGAATCATTCTGTTGAACTCATCTAACCATTACAAAATTATATGGGGCCAATTGGTTGTCTATTAAGTGAAGAATAGGGCAGTATCTCTTTTAAGGAATCATTCCTTGGATAATAAGATGTCTTGTATTTCAACTAGCTAGAAAAACTATTTTAAGGCCAAGATTTATTTTGTTGTACACATCTAACCATTAGAGAAATACACGGGGCTATTTACTTGTCCATTATGGAAAGAACGAGGCAATATTTGTAGCGAATTGAAATTTTTATAAATAAATTTTTATTGTTCATGGCATCGATATGACTACCCGTGCTATTTTAACATTTACATTCTTTTATCACACTCGTCTGGCTAATTTAGTTAAACGATGGACACCAAATTATTTAATTTATTCAATCATCAATCTTGGATTCAAAAGTAGATCATGTTCTAAATTGAAGATAATCCAAAGAATTTAACGATAATAATTAACTTAATCTGACTTCTTTTGACAAAAAGAAAATAATAATAATAAACGATGAGTTTTCCAATTAATTATTTAAGCTCAATATAACTAAGGAAAAACTATTTCTCCACAATATCTAAAGCCTGGCCGTGAAAAATCCCATTTATTCTCCTCATAAAAATAAAATTCTACCGTAACTCAATATATATATATATATATACACACACACAGACCTAATTCTATAGCACCTACATTACCACTTTCAACAGAATTTCTCCTTATAGTATGTTTTTTTTTTCTTTTCCATTAGTCTGTTTTTTCAGTAAATTTGAATTTCTAGCATGTATGTAAGTTTTAGACCAAATTATTCATTGCGTTAATCACCACACACATTAGGTAGCAACTATTTATGTGTATACTTGCACAAGCACGAATCAATGGTCTTTGAGAACGTTTGGGAAAGAAAAGATATACATATATATCTGTAGTTCACGTTAAGCCGAATGGGCTTAGGAGACCTGTTTCTCAAACCTCGTTTTTTGGATCACCAATCACACACCAGTGGCATCGCTTCATTACGTAGAGCACAAAAATATAAATTTTTCGGCCGGAAACTCACTGGTTCACTGGGAAATAACAACTCCTGTTCCGAGCTTTCGACACAAGTGTCACTGTTCATGATTTTGAGGGCACAGTTGGGTTGCCCTCGAACTGCTGAACGTTTTCATGTGTAAATGGCAATGAAAGTATATAAGTTAGTCCCTACATTTTCTTAAATGATCTAATTGGTCAACTAACTTTCTAAACCTTATCACTTAACCCAACAGCTTCTAGAATATATAATTCAGCCCCCATTCTTTAAGAATTTCTCGATTTAAGTCCTAATAACTTACTAGAATTCATAATTTAGTCCATAATTTAACCTATTAAATTTCACTAATTGATTAATTCACTTATCATGACATTCTCATGAAGTTTAATTAAACTCTTGAAGCCCATAATATGCACCAAGACATTAATTCAAGTATTCTAAAGTATTTATTATAATTTCTTTTGCTAGACGAGGGTGTGGTGAATCTTTAAAGTTCAAGAAGCTTCACATCCACTCAATTTTTCTAGGAATTTTCAATACTTTCCACAAAATGATTCCCAAAAAAAGATATTGCCCCGTTCTATTTTTAAAAGACAAGAAAATAGCGCCGCATAGTTTTCTAATGGTTAATCAATGGAATAATTCACCGAGTTAGAAAGCTTTTCTCGCTATTTGAAGTGCAGGACGAGTAATTATCAACTGTATGATTCTTTGAAAGAGACGTAGCCCCATCATTTCCTTAATCGACAAGTAAATAGCCCCGGGTAATTTTCTGATGGCTAGATAAATGAAACAGAATGATTCTTCACCTTAGATAGCTTTTCTAGCTAGTTTAAGTACAAGACAAAACGATTCTTTAAAATAGATATGACCCCGTTCTTTCCTCAATGGACAAGTAAATAGCTCCGTATAGTTGTTTAATAGTTAGACAAACACAACAAAATGATTCAAGGACTTGGGTAGTTTTCTAGCTGCAGTATTAGATGAGTAACTATCTAGGGAATGATTCCTCGAAAGAGATATTGCCCCATTCTAGGGCAAGTAAAGAGCCTTATGTAGTTTTCTAATGGTTAGACAAGTACAACATCATGATTAACAGACTGAGATAGATTTTCTCGCTATTTAGAGTACAGGACTCGAAACTAATCACAAAAGGATTCGTTAGAAGATATATGGCCCGATATATCTTTAATGGACAAGTAAATAGCCCGCGTAGTTTTCTAATGGTTAATCAATGGAATAATTCATGGGGTTCGAAAGCTTTTTTCGCTATTTGAAGTGTAAGACGCCTAACTATCCACTGAATGATTCTTCAAAAAAGACATAGCCCCATTATTTCCTTAATCGACAAGTAAATAGTCTCATGTAGTTTTCTAATGGTTAGATGAGTAGAACATAATGATTCACAGCCTTATATAGTTTTCTAATGGTTAGATAAGACTATTTAGATGAATGTTTCTTTAAAAGAGATATAGCCCTATTCTTTCTTAATGATAAGTAGATTGCCCCATGTATATTTCTAATGGTTAGAAAAGTACAAAGGAATGATTATTGGCTTTAGATAGTTTTTCCAGCTAGTTGAATTACAAGACAGATGACTATCTACGAAATTATTTCTTAAAAGAGATATTGCCCATTCTATCCTTTAAGGACAAGTATATATAGTCTCATGTAGTTTTCTAACAGTTTATCAATGGAATAATTCATGGAGTTAGAAAGATTTTCTCGCTATTTGAAGCGGAAGACACGTAACCATCCACGGAATGGTTCGAATGGTTCTTTAAAAGAGATATAGCCCCATTCTTTCCTTAATGGACAAGTAAATCACCCTGTATAATCTTATAATGGTTAGATAAGTATGACGGAATGATTGGCCTTAGTTTTTTTCTAGCTAGTTAAAGTACAAGCCGCGTAACTATCTGTGGAATCGTTTGTTAAAAGAAACATTGACCCATATGGACAAATAAATAGTCATATATAGTTTTAATAGTTAGACGAGTACAACGGAATGATTCAAGATCGGAAGAGCATAGTTCTTGTTCTTTGAAGTACAAGATACAAAACTATCAGCAGAATGATTCCTTAAAATAGATATCGCCTCATTCTTTACTTTAAGGACAGGTAAATGGCCCCACATAGTTTTCTAATGGTGATATGAGATCAACGGGATGACTCACGGAGTTAGTTAGTTTTTCTAGCTATTTGAAGTACAAGACACGTAACTATCCATGGAATAATTCCTTAAAAGAGATATTTCTGCGTTCTATCTATAAAGGACAAGTAAATAGCCTCATGTAGTTTTCCCATGGTAAATGAGTACAACAGAATGGTTCGAGGACTTAGGTAGATTTTTCTGCTATTTGAAGTACAAGACTCGCGATTAATCAAAAATTTATTCGCTAAAAGATATATGACCCGTTCTATCTTTAATAGACAAGTAAATTGCCCCGCATAGTTTTCTAATAGTTAGATGACTTCAACAGAATGATACACGTGTGATTCCTCAAAAGAGATATAACCCAGTTCTTTCCTAAATGGACAAGTGAATAGCTCTGTGTAGTTTTGTAATGGTTACATGAGTATGATGGAATGATTCATGGTCTGATAGTTTTTCTAGCTCTTTGAAGTACATGATGCGTAACTATCCACGAAATGATTCCTCAAAAGAGATACTATTTCGTTCTATCATTAAAGTGCAAGTAAATAGCCTCTTATTGTTTTCTAATGGTTAGATGAGTTCAATGGAAGGTTTCATGGGCTTAGATACGTTTTCCTACTATTTAAAGTCACAACTAAATATAAAATGATTCATTAAAGGATAGATGGCATTCTAGCTTTAACGGACAAGTAAATAGCCCCGCATAGTACAACGGAATCATTCACAGAGTAAGATAAGTTTTCCCACTGTTGGAAATATTAAGACATGTAACTATCCACGGTATGATTCGTTAAAAGAGATATAGCCCCTTTCTTTCCCCTCTAGTTTTCTCGTAGTTAGATGAGTACATAGAATGATTTGCAGCCTTAGATAATTTTTCTGGCTATTTGAAGTACAATAGGAGTAACCCTCCATGGAACAATTCCTTAAAAGATATTTGGCCATGTTCTCTCTTTAATGAACGACAAAATAGTTTAGTATAGTTTTTTAGTGGTTAGATGAGTACAATTGAATGATTCCGGGACTAATATAGGTTTTCTCATTATTTGAAGTATAAGACTCATAACTGTCAATAGAATGATTCCTTAAAAGAGGTATATCCATATTCTTTCTTTAATGGACAAGTAAATAGTCCCGCATAATTTTCTATTGGATAGATGAGTTCAACGGAATGATTTACAGATTTAGATAGATTTTCTCACTATTTGAAGTACAAGATGCATTATTATCCATGTTCTTTCCTTAACAGATAAGTAAATAGCCTCGTGTAGTTTTCTAATAGTTATTTAACTGAATGATTCATTGAGGCAACGATCTTTTTTCGCTATTTAAAGTATAAGATGCGTAACAATCAACAGAATGATTCTTTAAAAGAGATATAGCCCCGTTCTTTCCTTAATGGACAAATAAATAGCCCCATGTAGTTTTTTAATAGCTAGATGAGTGCAACAGAATGGCTCATGGCCTTAGATAGTTTTTTATCAATTTGAAGTACAACACACGTAACTATCCAATGAATGATTCTTTAAAAGAGATATTGCCACGTTCTGTCTTCAAAGGATAACTAAATTGCCCCGTGTAATTTTCTAATGGTTAGACGAGTGCAATATCATGATTAATAGACTTAGGCAGGTTTTCTAGCTATTTAAAGTACAAGACTCGTAATTAATCATAAAATGATTCATTAGAAGATACATGACTTGATCAATCTTTAATGGATAAGTAAATAGCCCCACATGGATTTCTAATGGTTAATTAATGGAATAATATTCCATTCATGAAGTTAGAAGGCTTTTCTCTCTATTTGAAGTGCAAGACGTATATCTATCCATGGAATGATTCTTTAAAAGAGATATAGCCTCATGTAATTTTCTAATGCTTGGATGAGTGCAATGGAATGATTCTTGGCATTCGATAGTTTTTCGAGCTAGTTGAAGTACAAGCCATGTAAGATATTGCCCCGTTTTATCTTTAAAAGAAAAGCCAACAGCCTCGTGTAGTTTTTTCATAGTTAGATGAGTACAACAAAATGATTAATAGATTTAGATAGGTTTTGTCACTATTAGAAGTACTAGATTCAAAACTATCAGCGAAATGATTGCATATAACAGATATGGCGCTGTTCTTTACTTAATAGACAAGTAAATGGCCCCATGTAGTTTTCTAATGGTTAGATGAGTTCCATGGAGTGATTCACATAGTAAGATAGTTTTTCTAGCATTCAAAGTACAAGACGCGTAACTATCCACGGAATGATTCCTTAAAAGAGATATTGCAGCGTTCTATCTTTAAAGGACAAGTAAAGAGCCTCGTATAATATAATTTTCAATGGTTAGACGAGTACAACGGAATGACTCGCAAACTTAGATAGGCTTTTTGCTATTTTTTACTATTTAATGATTTGCAAAGTAATTCGTTAAACAATACATGGCCCGATCTATCTTTGATGAACAAGTAAATTCCCACCCGTACTTTTCTGATGGCTAATCAGCGGAATAATTCAGGGAGTTAGAAAGCTTTTCTCACTATTTGAAGTGCACTATTAATGGAATGATTCTTTAATAAAGATATAGCCTCATGTAATTTTCTAATGGTTAGATGAATGCAACGGAATGATTCTACCCTGGATAGTTTTTCTAGCTAGTTGAAGTACAAGCCATGTAACTATCCGCAGAATCATTTTTTAAAAGAGATATTGCCATTTTCTATCTTTGATGGACAAGTAAATGGCTTCGTGTTTTTAATAGTTGATGAGTACAACGGAATGATTTACAAACTTAGATAGGTTTTCTTGCTATTAGTAGTACAAGATTTGAAAGTATCGGCGGACTAATTCGTTAAAACACATATGGCCCCATTCTTTAGTTAGTGGACAAGTAAATGGCCCCACATAGTTTTCTAATGGTTAGATGAGTTAATGGAATTATCGCAGAGTAAGATTGTTTCTCTAGCTATTTGAAGCACAAGACGGGCATCTATCCACGGAATGATTCCTCAAAAGAGATATTGTCTCTTTCTATCTGTAAAGGATAAGTAAATAGCCTTGTGTGGTTTTCTAATGGTAAGATATACAATAAAATGATTCACGGACTTAGATAGGTTTTCCCCATATTTGAAGTGTAAGACTCATAGATAATCAAAAAATGATTCATTAAAAGATATATAGCCCGTTCTATCTTTCATAGAAAAATAAATAGCCCCGCATACTTTTCTAATGGCTAGATATGTTCAACAAAATCATTCACATAGTAAGATTGGTTTTATCACTGCTTGAAGTACGAGGCATGTAACTATATATAGTATAATTTCTTGAAAGAGATATAGCCATCTTCTTTCCTTAATGGATAGGTGAATAGACCCGTGTTGTTTTCTACTAGTTAGATGAGCACACCGATTCTGGGGTTACTTTTTTTTTTTTGCCCTCTTTTGCAATTGTTTCTATTTGATTTCTAATTGTATTTCTTCTATCCGTCAGATCTTTCATTTTTTTCCGTCAATGAAGAATTTGTCCAACCTGGACATAAGATTTGACTAAATGATTCGTGAACGATTTGAGGCTTTAGATAGTTTTTCTAGCTATTTCAGGTGCAAGACGAGTAACTATCGGCGTAATGATTCTTTAAAAGAGATATTGCAATGTTCTTCTCTAAAGGACAAGTGAATAACTTCGTGCGGTTTCCCAATGGTTAGACGAGTATAAGAGTGATTCGAGGACTTAGGTAGGTTTTTCCTCTATTTAATGCACAAGACTTGTAACTAATCATAAAATGATTTGTTAAAAGATCGGAAGACCGATCTATCTTTAATAAAGTAAATAGCCTTGTGTAGTTTTCTAATAGTTAATCAATGGAATAATTCAAGAAGTTAGAAAGCTTTTCTCGCTATTTGAAGTGCAAGACGCGTAACAATCCTTGAAATGATTCTTTAAAAGAGATATTGCCCCGTTCTTTCCTTAATGGACAAGTAAATAATACACTGTAATTTTTTAATGGCTTGATGAGTAAGACGGAACAATGCTTGGCCTTGGATAGTTTTTCTAGTTAGTTGAAGTACAAGCCATATAACTATTTGCAGAATCATTTTTTTAAAGAGATATTACCTCATTCTATCTTTAAAGGACAAGTAATGCAGCAATCGAGAATTTTTCTACTTAAAATTTTTATTTTAATCCACGTGTTGTTATGACGTGCTCAAATAGAGTTGAATAGTCATACTTTGATGACGCTCCCGTTTGAGCCAAATAAATAATATTACGAGAATGGAGAAATTGTAATCTAATGACAAAACTAAATTCGACTCCAATGATTCAAAGTTTATCGAATTAATTCCAATTGCCAGGTCATGAAATATAATCGAGCCATCAAGATTATACAATAAGATTTGTGCAACTTTTAATAATTTCCATTAAGCCAAAACATCCTAAAACCTACACTTGAGTCCCCATTCTTTTCTTTTACATTCAATATAAATATCCCCAATCCTCCCTTTCACTCATTTGAGCCAAGACAAAAGATATCAGGTAATTCTCTCTTCTCCTATCTGCTGCCCCTTCTCCATTTCCATTCTCAAGCTAATGATCCTATCTTTTTGACAAGAAAACATCCACAATATTCAAGCATCAACAACATCCAAGAAGCTACTCAAGAACTTCCAACATCCTTCAACTCAAGACAAGAAAAAATCAAGTGCAAATAACTCCTTCCATTGCTCCTATTTTTGTACTAAAGTTCAGTAGTCACCACACTATGTTCATACTATTAACCATACTAAATGAATACTACTCATTCAAAAAAACAAAAATCAAAGCACTTCACAAATACATTATAGAAATCATTATCTACCGCAACAAACATAAAAAAAAAATAAAGAGAAAAATCTGAAAATCAGTGAACTCATTAAACCGAGCATATTTTGAAATTGACCCATTTTCATTCGTTCACCAAACAACGCAAAATTAGTGTCTATAGCTTCCTCTCGTCACGAGGAACACAATGACACCTTCATCTTGCCGGAAAACCTCCGTACTGGCCGGAAATCCACCGAGACTGCGAACCTTCTTCACCTAACCTCCATAATATCTTCAAAAATCTATATATAGGTAGAGCTCGTCGAGGGATACCTTTTCCACCAGTTTCTTCTCTATTTTGCCGGAGTTTTGGCCAGATTTCTTTGGCCTTTAGAAAGCCCAGCCATGGTGCGACTTCCCCTCTGCGTTCCCTATTCTTTTCCATTGTACATTAACCAAATAATATTAGATCTACAACTTTGTCCTATGGTTATTTCACTTGGGTCCCTGAAAGTTCTAATAACATTTAAATGAGCCTAAAACTTATAGTCAACTCTAGTCTTGACCCCAAGAGTTTCTAAGTCATTTAAGTTAACCCTAAAGTTATTATTTAAATCAAAGTTGGTCCCTAAGTCTTTTAAATCATTAATTTTGACCCCCAAACTTTCAAGTTTTGCATAATTGCTCTCTAAAGTTTTAATTCTGATCACATAAGTCCTCAAACCTTTTATTCAAACTAAATTAACCCTCAAACTATTTAAATAATTAATTTTAAAGTCTTCTAACTTTTATAAATCTATGATTTAATCCCCCTATTAATTTCCCTTATTGGCTAGACGAAGCGCTTGAATAGTTGAGAAACTTATTTTTCAAGAATTTAGAGCTCGACTTGAAGTATTACAAGGTAGAATCCTTATTTAAAAATTTTATTTTCTTAAACGTGCGCACTTATTTGATTCATATTATAGTGATATGCATGATTAATGTGAATTTGATGTTATTTCCTATTAAAAGGTATATGTGTTACATGGACCTATTAAAAGGTCTCGCCTATTAAGAGGCACTTTATGATGTTGGCCTATTAAAAGGTCTGGCCTATCAAAAGACCTATGAATTTCGTGCTTATTAAGAAGCATGTTGATTTGCATGGTTGTGTGTATTATTGTGATATGAATGTAAATGGTGCGCGGAGTCTACTAAGTATTTCAAATGAAATACTCATTTTTTCCAATTTAACAAATTTCAGGTTTCGGAGCCAGTGATGGAATGACGAACCGTGGCCACAATTAAATTATATTTTATAAAATTAATCTTTTGGAACTTGTCTGTTAATCGTGGAGAAAACATCTGACATCTTCACTTATTTTGTTACAATCGTCAAAGATTGATATTCTTTGGTTATCTTCCGCACTCGTCAAAATTTACTTTATTGAATTTTGTATTTTTCTGCATTTTATTATTTTAAAAAGTTAACAAGAAAAGTCAAACTAGCGACCCGAATACTTTTTCAAATTCAGGGCGTTACAAGTAAGTAGCCTCATTTAGTTTTTTCATGGTTAGATAAGTGCAACGGAATGATTCACAAACTTAGATAGGTTTTCTCGCTATTTACTAGATTCAAAACTATCGGTGGAATGATTCCTTCAAACGGATATAGCCCCATTATTTACTTAACTGAGAAGCAAAAGGCCCCATGTAGTCTTCTAATAGTTAGATGAGTTCAGTGGAATGATTCGCAAAATAAGATATTTTATCTTCACTATTTGAAGTACAAGACACACAACTATCCATGGAATGATTCCTTAAAAGAGATACTGCCTCGTTCTATCTTTAGAGGACAAGTAAATGCCTCGTATCATTTTCTAATGATAAGACGAGTGCAACGGAATGATTTGTGAACTTAGATATGCTTTCTTGCTATTTGAAGTACAAGACTCACAAATAATCAAAAAAATGATTCATTAAACGATATATGGCATGTTCTATCTTTAATAGACAAGTAAAGCCCTGCATAGTTTTCAAATGATTAGATGAGTTCAACAAAATCAGTCATGGATTAAGATAGGTTTTCATGCTGTTTGAGGTACAAAGCACATAACTATCCATAGTATGATTCCTTGAAAGAGATATAGCCATGTTCTTTCCTTAATGGACAAATGAATAGACCTGTGTGGTTTTCTAATAGTTAGATGAGTACACTAGAATGATTTGCGGCTTTAGATAGTTTTTCTAGCTATTTGAAATATAAGACGAGTAACTATCCATGTAATTATTCCTTACAAGCAATATCACAGTGTTCTATCTTTAAAGGACAAGTAAATAGCCTCGTATAGTTTTCCAATGGTTAGACGAGTACAACGGATTGACTCACGGAATTAGATTGGTTTTTTCTCTATTTAATGTACAAGACTCGTAACTAATCCTAAAATAATCCTTTAAAAGATATATGGCCCAACCTATCTTTAACGGTCAAGTAAATAGCCTCACGTAGTTTTCTAACAGTTAATCAATGGAATAATTTGCGTAGCCCCTTTCTCTCCTTAATGGACAAGTAAATAGTCTTGTGTAATTTTCTAATGGTTAGATGAGTATAACAGAAAGATTCTTGGCCTTTGATAGTTTTTCCAACTGGTTGAAGTGCAAACCATGTAACTAACTACGGAATCATTTCTTAAAAGAGATATTGCTATGTTCTCTCCTTAAAGGAGAAGTAAATAGTCTCGCGTAGTTTTTTAATAGCGAGATGGGTACAACGGAATGATTCACAGACTTAGATAGGTTTTCCTGCTATTAGAAGTAATGGTGGAATGATTCCTTAAAACGTATATGGCCCCATTCTTTACTTAATGGACAAGTAAATGGCCTCATGTAGTTTTCGAATGGTTAAATGATTTCAACGGAATGATTCACAGAGTAAAATAATTTTGCTTGCTCTTTAAAGTACAAGACACGTAATTATCCAAGGAATAGTTTCTTAAAAGAAATACTGCCTCGTTCTACCTGTAAAGGAAAAGTAACGAGCCTCGTGTAGTTTTTCAATGGTTAGACGAGTAAATCAGAATGATCTACGGACATAGATAGGATTTTTTGCTATTTAATGTACAAGACTCGTAACAATCATAGAATGATTCATTAAATGATACATGGCCGATCTATCTTTAATAGACAGGTAAATAGCCCCGTGTAATTTTCTAATGGTTAATCAATAGAATAATTCATAGAGTTAGAAATCTTTTCTCGCGATTTGAAGTGCAAGACACTTAACAATCCATTGAATGATTCTTTAAAAGAATATAAATCCATTGAATGATTCTTTAAAAGACATATAGCCTCATGTTATTTTTTAATAGTTAGATGAGTGCAACGGAATGATTCTTGGCCTTGGATAGTTTTTTGAGCTAGTTGAAGTACAAGCCAGGTAACTATCCTCGGAATCATTTCTTAAAAGAGATATTGTCTTGTTCTATCTTTAAAGGACTAGTAAATAACCTCGTGCAGTTTTTTAATAGTTAGATGTGTACAACAAAATGATTCATAGACTTAGATAGGCTTTTCACTATTCGAAGTACAAGATTTTCTCGCTATTAGAAGTGCAAGATATGAAAGTATCAGTGGAATGATTCCTTAAAGCACATATGGCCCCATTCTTTACTTAATGGACAAGTAAATGGCCCTGTGTAGTTTTAAAATGGTTAGATGAGTTCAACGGAATGATTCACATAGTAAGATAGTTTTTCAAGCCATTTGAAGTACAAGACGTATAACTATCCATAGAATGATTCCTTAAAAGAGACCCTGCCTCATTCTATCTGTAAAGGACAAGAAAATAGCCTCATGTAGTTTTCTAATGGTAAGATGAGTACAACAGAATGATTGATGGACTTAAATAGTTTTCCCGCTATTTGAAATACAAGACTCACAGATAATCAAAAAAAGATTCGTTAAAAGATATATGGCGCATTCTATCTTTAATTGACAAGTAAATAGCTACGCATAGTTTTCTAATGGTAGATGAGTTCAACGAAATCATTCACAGAGTAAGATAGGTTTTCTAGCTCTTTGAAGTACAAGACGTGTATCTATCAATGGAATGATTCTTTAAAAGAGATAAAGCCATATTATTTCCTTAATGGATAGGTGAATAGACCCGTGTGGTTTTCTAATAGTTAGATGGGTACACCGGACTGATTTGTGGCCTTAGATAGTTTTTCTAGCTATGTGAACTACAAGACGAGTAACTATCCATGTGATGATTCTTTAAAAGGGATATTGCAGCGTTCTATCTTTAAAGGACAAGTACAGAGCCTTGTGTAGTTTCTAATGGTTAGATGAGTACAACGGAATGATTCAAGGGCTTAGATAGGTTTTTTCACTATTTCATGTACATGTCTCGTAACTAATCATAAAATGATTCGTTAAAAGACATGTGGCCCGATCTATCTTTAATGGATAAGTAAATAGCCCTGCGTAGTTTTCTAACAGTTAATCGACGGAATAATTCATGGTGTTAGAAAGCTTTTCTCACTATTTGAAGTGCAAGACACGTAACAATCCATGGAATGATTCTTTAAAAGAGATGTAGCCCCGTTGTTTCCTTAATGGAAATAGCCCTGTGTGTTTTTCTAATAGCTTGATGAGTACAATGGAACAATTCTTCGCCTTAGATAGTTTTTCTAGCTAGTTGAAATACAAGTCGTGTAACTATCCGCAGAATCACTTCTTAAAAGAGATATTGCCCAATTCTATCTTTAAAGGACAACTAAATAACCTCGTCTAGTTTGTTCATAGTTACAAGAATACCATGAAATGATTCACAGACTTAGACAGGTTTTTTTACTATTAGAAGTACAAGATTTGAAACTAACAACTGAATGATTTGTTAAAACAGATATGGCCCGTTCTATCTTTAATGGACAAGTAAATAGCCCCGCAGAGTTTTCTAATGGTTAGATGATTTTAATGAAATCATTCATGGATTAAGATAGGTTTTCTCGCTGCTTGAAATACACGTATGATTCTTTGAAAGAGATAGCCATGTTCTTTCCTTCATGGACAAGTGAATAGACCCATGTGGTTTTCTAATAGTTAGATAAGTACACCTGAATGTTGTGGCTTCAGATAGTTTTTCTGGTTATTTGAAGTACAAGATGAGTAACTATCCACGTAATGATTCCTTGAAAGCGATATCGAGGCATTCTATCTTTAAAGGATAAGTAAAGAGCCTTGCATAGTTTTCCAATGGTCGGACGAGTACAACGGAATGACTCACGGACTTAGATTGGTTTTTTCGCTATTTAATGTACAAGGTTCGTAACTAATCATAAAATAATTTGTTAAAAGATATATGGCCAGATCTATCTTTAATGGACAAGTAAATAACCACGCATAGTTCTCTATCAGTTAATCAATGGAACAATTTATGGAGTTAGAAAGCTTTTCTCACTATTTGAAGTGCAAGACTCGTAACATTCCATGGCATGATCTTTAAAAGAGATATAGCCTCGATCTTTCCTTAATGGACAAGTAAATAGCCCCATATAATTTTCTAATAGTTAGATAAGTATAATGGAACGATTCTTAGCCATTGATAGTTTTTCTAGCTAGTTGAAGTACAAATTGCGTAACTATCCATGGAATCATTTCTTAAAAGGGATATTGTCCTGTTCTATTTTTAAAGGAAATAGCCACGTGTAGTTTTTTCATAGTTAGATAGATACAATGGAATGATTGACGGACTTCGACAGGTTTTCCCCTATTAGAAGCATAAGATTCAAAGCTAACAGCGGAATGATTCCTTAAAACAAAGATGACCCTATTCTTTACTTATTGGACACGTAAATGGCAACATGTAGTTTTGTAATGGTTAGATGAGTTCAACAGAATGATTCATAGTGTAAGATAGTTTTGCTAGCTATTTAAAGTACAAGACACATAACTATCTAAGGAGCGGTTCCTTTAAAGAGATACTGTCTCGTTCTATGTGTAAAGGACAAGTAAAGAGCATCGTGTAGTTTTTCAATAGTTAGACACAACGGAATGATTCACAGATCTATTTAATGTACAAGACTTGTAACCAGTCATAAAATGATTCGTTAAACGACACATGGCCCGATCTATCTTTGATAAACAAGTAAATAACCCAGTGTAGTTTTCTAATGGTTAATCAATGGAATAATTCATGGAGCTAGAAAGCTTTTCTCGCTATTTGAAGTGCAAGACACGCGACTATCCATCGAATGATTCTTTAAAAGAGAATTAGCCTTATGTAATTTTCTAATAGTTATATAAGTGCAACGGAACAATTCTTGGGCTTGGATAGTATTCCTAGCTATTTGAAGTACAACACGAGCAACTATCAATGGAATGATTCCTTAAAAAGAGATATTGCCACGTTCTGTCTTTAAAGGATAAGTAAATAGCCCTATGTAGTTTTTTAATGATTAGCATTATCAATGGAATCATTCTATGGATAGTTACACGTCTTATACTTTAAATAGCTAGAAACACTATCTAACGCCATGAATCATTCCGTTGTCTCATCTAACCATTAGAAAAATACATGGGGCTATTTACTTGCCCATTAAGGAAAGAACTGGCCCATATCTCATTTATAGAATTGTTCAGTAGATTGTTATGGGTCTTGTACTTCATATAGCGAGAAAACCTATACAATTTTGAATCATTCTGTTGAAATCATCTAACTATTAGAAAACTGTACAGGGCCATTTACTTGTCCATTAATGAAAGAATATGGCTGTATAGCTTTTAAGGAATCACTACATGGATGTTTACGAGTCCTGCACTTCAAATTGTGGGAAAACCTATACAAACTTTGTGAATCATTCTGTTGTACCCATATAGCTATTTAAAACTACATGAGACTATTTACTTGTCCTTTAACGAATCATTTTATGACTAATTGCAAGTCTTGTACTTCAAATAGCGAGAAAATCTATCTAAATCCTTGAATCATTCCCTTGTACTCACTTGACCATTAGAAAACTATGCAAGGCTATTTACTTGTCCTTTAAAGATAGAACACGACAATATCTCTTATTAAAGGAATCATTCTGTAGATTGGTACAAGTCTTGTACTTTAAATAGGTGGAAAAACTATCTAAGGCCGTGAATCATTCGGTTTTACTCATCTAACCATTGGAAAACTACATGGGGCCTATTTACTTGTCCATCATGGAAAGAATGGGGTCATATCTCTTTTAAATAATCATTCCCTAGATAGTTACGCGTCTTGCACTTCAAATAGTAAGAAAAGATTTCTAACTACATGAATCATTCCATTGAATAACCATTAGACGGGCTATTTATTTGTCCATTAAAGATAGAACTCGCCATGTATATTTTAACAAATTATTTTATGATTAGTTACGAGTCTTGTGCTTTATATAGTCAGAAAACCTATCTAAGTATGGGAATCATTTGATTGAAATCATCTAACCATTAGAACTATGCGGAGCCATTTGCTTGTCCATTAAGGAAAGAATGGGGCCATATATCTTTTAAGAAATCATTCCATGGATAGTTACGAGTCGTGTACTTCAAATTGTGAGAAAACCTATCTAACTCTGTGAATCATTCTATTGTACTTATCTAACCATTAGAAACCACAAGAGGTTATTTCCTTGTCCTTTAAATGTAGACCGGGCAATATCTCTTTTAAGGAATCATTACGTGGATAGATACGCGTCTTTTACTTCAACTAGCTAAATCTGAGGCCAAGAGTTGTTCTATTGTACTCATCAAACCATAAGAAAACTATATGGAGTTATTTACTTTTCCATTAAGGAAAGAATGTGGCAGTATCCATCTTTAGGAATTATTCCATGGATAGTAGTTATGCATCTTGTAACTCAAATAGCTAGAAAAACTATCTAAGGCCAAGACTCATTCTGTTGTACACGGGACTATCTAATTATTAGAAAACTACATGGGGCTATTTACTTGTCTATTAAGGAAAGAATGGGGCTTTATCTTTTTTAAGGAATTAATCCGTTGATAATTACACATCTTGTACTTCAAATAGCGAGAAAAGCTATCTACTTAATGAATCATTCTGTTGAATAACCATTGGAAAGCTACGCGGGGCTATTTGCTTGTCCACTATAGATAGAAGAGGCCATGTATCTTGTTGTGATTTTTGTACTTCAAATACCGAGAAAATCTATCTAAATCTGTGAATCATTCCGTTGTGCTTGCCTAACCATTAGAAAACCAAATGAGGCTATTCACTTATCCTTTAAAGATAGAATGGGGCAATATCTCTTTTAAAGAATCATTCTGTAGATAGTTACGCCTCTTGTATTTTAAATAGCTAATACACGGGGCTATTTGCTTGTCCTTTACAGATAGAATGGGGCTATCTCTTTTAAGAAATCATTCCAAGGATAGTTACGCGTCTTATAGTTCAAATAGCTATAAAAACTATATAAGGCTGTGAATCATTCCGTTGCACTCGTCTAACCATTAGAAACTTACACGAGGCTATTTACCTGTCCTTTAAAGGCAGAATGGGGCAATATCTATTTTAAAGAATTATTCTGTGGATAGTTCTACATCTTGTACTACAAATAGCTAGAAAAACTATCTAAGACTGTAAATCATTCCATTGTACTCCACAAATCATTCCGTTGAATCACTATTAGAAAACTACGCGAGGCTATTTATTTGTCTATTAAAAATAGAATGGGTCATGTATCTTAAAAGAATCATTTTATGATTAGTTACGAGTCTTGCACTTTAAATTGCGAGAAAGCCTACCTAAGTACGCACGTCATTCTTTTGTACTCCTCTAACCATTAGAAAACTACTTGTCCTTTAAAGTAGAACGGAGCAATATCTCTTTTTAGGAATCATTCCGTGGATTGTTACGTATCTTATACTTCAAATAGCTAGATAAACTATCTAAGATAGTGAATCATTTCATTGTTCTCGTCTAATTATTAGAAAACTACGCGAGGCTATTTACTTATCCTTTAAAGATAGAACGGGGCAATATCTCTTTTCCAAAATCATTCTGTGGATAGTTTTACGCATCTAGTACTTCACATAGCTAGAAAAACTAAGTCGTGAATCATTCCGTTGTACTTGTCTAACCTTTAGAAAACTACAAAAAGCTATTTATTTGTTCTTTAAAGATAGAACGTGACAATATCTCTTTTTAGGTAATCATTCCACGGATAGTTACGCGTCTTGTAATTCGAATAGCTAGAAAAACTATCTAAGGCCATGAATCATTTCATTGAACTTATCTAACCATTAGCAAACTATACACCGCTATTTACTTGTCCATTGAGAAAAGAATAGGGTCATATCTATTTTAAAGAATCATTCAATAGATAGTTACGATTCTTTTACTTCATATAGTGAGCAAACCTATCTAACTCAGTGAATCATTTTGTTGTAATTAGCTAACCATTAGAAAACTGGATAGGCCATTTACTTGTCCATTAAGGAAAGATTGTGGTCATATATCTTTCAAGGAATGATTTCGTGGATAGTTACGAGTCTTATAATTCAAATTGTGAGAAAACCTATCTAACTCTGTGAATCATTTCATTGTACTCTTGTACCCATTAGAAATGACATGAGACTATTTACTTGTCCATTAAATATAGAACGAGGCAATATCTCTTTTAAGGAATTATTTCTTGGATAGTTACGTGTCTTGTACTTCAACTAACAAACAAAACTATCTGGGGCCAAGAATCATTCAATTGTACTCATCTAACCTATAGCGACTGGAATTTTCATAAATGAAAACTATTATTTTAAAGATTTTTTCATGTATCGTTACCACCATAATCCGTTATTTTGATATTGGTCACGATAAAGGTTTTAAAGAAATTTGTGTCGCTCATCCATTTTATTTTAAAGATAATGTGAGTTTATAATTAATTGGATTTCATTTCAAGATACGGTTTGAGTCCAATTATTTATATTCGTGTACGATGAATTTGGGTATTTAGGAAACTACCTAGAAAATAGATTCAAATTAGGAAAATAGGCTAAAAGTTAGCCACACCCCCAGATACGGTGAACTGGTTCTATAAATGTAAGTAACTAATGGTACCTGCATTTCAATTATCGTTAATTAATAAGAAATGATATCTACACACCTGTACAACATATAGAAAAATCAGATTTTGTGTCACTATTGAATTAAAAAGTCACATTTTATGTTACTATTTAGTTAAAAAGTTACAGATAGAAAAGTCATATTTTAATTAAAAAGTCAAATATAGTCACATATAAAAAATTTTATATAGAAAAAATTGCGTTTAATTAAAAACTTATATATTCAAAGTACATTTAATTGAAAAGTAACATGTAAAAAATCACATATTTAATTTAAAAGTTACACATAAAAAATCGCATGTAAAAAATGCAACATTTAGTTTTAAAAAAAAGTCACGTGTAGAAAAGTCACATTTCGTGTCACTATTGAATTAAAAAGTCACATATAGAAAAAGTCACATTTTGTGTCACCATTGAATAAAAAATTCATATATAGAAAATGTTACATTTTGTGTCACTATTGAATTAAATTTCACATATAAAACAAGTCGTATGTTATGTCACTATTTTATTAAAAAGTCACATTTTATATAACTATTGAATTAAAAAGTTACAAATAAAAAGAGTCACATTTTAATTAGAAAGTCAAATATAGTCACATAAATAAAAAGTCACATATAAAATGTTTTATAAGAAAAAATTGCATTTAATTAAAAATTTATATATTTAACATTTAATTGAAAAGTAACATATGATAGCAACCTAAAAAAAAATTGAAAAGTAACATGTGAAATATCACATTTGGAAAATGTTATATTTAATTAAAAGATCGCATATAAAAAAGCTACATTTAATTAAAAAGTCACGCATAGAATAGTCACATCTAAGTAACGTTGCATTTAATTAAAAAGTCATAAAAAATGAGATATCAAATTTAAAAGACACATATGACACATGTAGAAATTAAAAATCACATTTAATTTAGAAGTGATATATAAGAATTAGAACATTTTAATCATTAATTATTATTTAAAAGAGAAAAAAATATTATCTCCGTCATTTGCTGTCTACACCTTATTCATTGGATGGGATCGAATTTGTATGCAGGTGAGAGAGAGAAATAGAAATGTACGCAAAAGAAAAAAGGGTAAGAAATGAACCCGTGTGCCATAATACCGTGATGATCTGTAACTTTCACACTATTGCTGCATTTTTCTAAACATGATGCAATTTCTAGTAATTTTCCTAATTTTCTCTAAATTAATTTCCACTATAAAAATTATGCCATTGCACATATATTGAAGTGCATGCCAGCACAACATTGTAAGAATGATGTAGGCATGATAAAAATACGGTAATTACCTCCTTTAATTAAAATGGACTTATTTTTCAAAGAGAACTTGCATAAGTAGCGTCAAAATAAAAAAGAATTAGAAAAACACGGCCAAAAATTTTCCTTTGGAAAGAACCGTAAAAATACGGTTGAAATCCCCAGAAATCATGCGCTCAAATTGATAAACATTTTTTTTATAGCAGACCCATTTGCATTTCCACTGCCACTTTTTGGGCATAAGTTATATAAGGGGCCCTAGTATTAATTTATTTATTGTTATTACTATTATTATTATTACTAAATGTGACTTTTTAATTTGGAATAATTAGAGAAAACTCGGCCTATTGTTTTTAATTTTGAAAAATACGTTCAAAAATTTCGCAACCAAAATTACCAAATAAATTACGGTGAAATGTCATGTATGGCCTTCTTGGTTGCCCTGCCCAGTCTCTAATAATAATAATAATAATAATAATAATAATAATAATAATAATAATAATATCATCGTGCACACTTCCATCTATTTCTTGTGTCACAAAATATGTGACTTCTTTCAAATGCGAATTTTTAATTAAATGTGATTTTTATTTAAACATGACTATTTCTAATTATGACTTTTTAACTCAATAGTAACACAAATGTGTATTTTATGCATGACTTTTTAATTAAATGTAACTTTTTAATGGAGATTTTCAATTTTCATATGTGACTTTTTAATTCAATAGTTACACAAAATGTGATTTTTAATTAAACGCGACTATTTCTATTTGTGTGACTTTTTAACTTAATAGATCACAAATATGTATTTTATACGTGACTTTTTTTATTTAATGTGATGTTTTCTATGTGTGACTTTTTAAAGTGGATTTTTAGTTTTTATGTGACTTGATTCAATAGTTACACAAAATGTGATTTTATATGTTACTTTTTAATTCAATAGTCGCAGAAACTGTGATTTTTTAATGTAATTTTTTAGTTAAGCGCGACTACTTCTAATTTTGACTTTCAACTCAATAGTAACGTAGAAATGCGTATTTTATACGTGGCTTTCAATTTTATATGCAACTTTTTAATTCGATAGTTACACAAAATTTGACTTTTATATGTGACTTTTTAGTTAAATGTAACTTTTTCATGTAGATTTTCGATTTTATTATGCAACTTTTTAATTCAATGGTTACACAAAATATCATTTTTTATATGTAACTTTTTAATTCAATAGTTATGCAAAATGTGATTTTTACATTTGACTTTTTAATTAAACATGATTATTTCTAATCGTGACTTTTTAACTAAATAATAACACAAATGTGTACTTTATATGTGACTTTTTAATTAAATGTAACTTTTTAATGTAGATTTTCAATTTTCATATGTGACTTTTTAATTCAATAGTTACACAAAATGTGATTTTTAATTAGACGCGACTATTTCTAATTGTGTGACTTTTGAACTTAATAGTAACACAAATATATATTTTATACATGACTTTTTTTATTTAATATGATGTTTTCTATGTGTGACATTTTTAAAGTGGATTTTCAGTTTTTATGTGACTTGATTCAATAGTTACACGAAATGTGATTTTTATAACTTTTTAATTCAATAGTTACAGAAACTGTGATTTTTATATATGATTTTTTAATTAAACGCGACTACTTCTAATCTTGACTTTTAACTCAATAGTAACGTAGAAATGTGTATTTTATACGTGGATTTCAATTTTATATGCAACTTTTTAAATCGATAGCTACACAAAATATGACTTTTATATGTGACTTTTTAATTAATTGTAACTCTTTCATGTAGATTTTCGATTTTATTATGCGACTTTTTAATTCAATAGCTACACAAAATATCATTTTTATATGTTACTTTTTAATTCAATAGTTACACAAAGTGTGATTTTTACATTTGAATTTTTAATTAAACATGATTATTTCTAATCGTGACTTTTTAACTAAATAATAACACAAATGTGTATTTTATATGTGACTTTTTAATTAAATGTAATTTTTTAATATAGATTTTCAATTTTTATATGAGACTTTTTAATTAAATGCAACTATTTTTAATTGTGATAACAAACACTTGTATTTTAAAAACTGAAGATGTGACTTTTTAATTAAAGATGATTTTTTCTATGTGCTAGTTTTAAATGTAGATTTTCAATTTTTATACGTGACTTTTTAATTCAATACTTACACAACATGTGATTTTTATACGTGAATTTTTAATTAAAAAGAACATTTTGATATTTACCCATCACTTGTAACTTTTGAAGATGGCCCGCTCTAATAATAAATTTACATCGCATTTTGGGTGTAAATTAGGGAAGTTTCTATGTATTTTTACAGTAGATTTTGAAGAAACACTTTTTGCTGTAATTTTTTCTAAATGTCGTTTATTTTGGCGGAATTTGTCTAATTAGCCCTTTTAGTTTCATCCATATGTGTAATTTTTTAATTAAACATGACACAGTCAATGTGACTCTTTTTGAAAAATGACAATGAATTTGACTTTTTTCTTTAAAATATTACTTCTTAAATATAGTGCGGTTTTTTTAAAGTCACAGTTAATATGACTTCTTTTAAAAGTCATAATCAATGTTACTTTTTTTCTTAAAAAATCATATATACAAAAAAGTCACATTAGAAAGTAAAAAGGTCACATATTAGTTGTCGTAAAAAAGTCACATATAGGAAAGATCCACATATACAAATTTAAAAGTCACATATGAAAGTTGCATATAACGTGTAATGAAAAAGTCACATATACAAATTCAGAAGTCACATATATATCGAAAATTAAAAAATCACATTTAAAAGTCTCATGTACATCTTTCCTAAAAAGTTACACATGTAGGACAAAAATCACGCATAGAAATTAAAAATTCACATTTCAAATTCACATATAAGTCATATAGAAATTAAAGATCACATTCAAATGTTGCGGTATAGGCCTTCCGAAAAAATCACAAATAAAAATTAAAATGCCACATTTAGTCATCAAAAAGTCATGTACAAAAATTAAAAGGTAACATTTGATTAAAAAAACACATAAAAATTAAAAAGTCACACATAAGTGATCCCGGAAAAAGTTGTCTAGGAAAAAATCATTCCGTGGATATTTATGCGTCTTGTACTTCAAAAGGCCAGAAGAACTATCGAACTCTGTGAAGCATACCATTGAAATTATCTAACCATATATGGGGCTATTTACTTGTCTATTAAGAAAAGAATAAGGCCATATATCTTTTAAGGAATCATTTCGTCGATAGTTATGAGTCTTGTACTTCAAAAAGCTAGAAAACCTATCTAAGTCTGTGAATTATTCTGTTGTACTCATCTAACCATCAGAAAACTGCACGTAGCTATTTACTTGTCATTTAAAGTTAAAATGGGGCGATATCTCTTTTAGAAAATCATTTAGTGGATAATAAGACGTCAAGTACTTCAATTGGCTAGAAAAACTATATAAGGTCAAGATTAATTCCGTTGTATTTTTCTAACCATTAAAAAAACTATGTCAGGCTATTTACTTTCCATTAAGGAAAGATTGGGGTAATATCTCTTTTAAGGAAATATTCCGAGATCGGATGCTTCTTGTACTTCAAATGGCAAGAAAACCTATCTAAGGCGAGAATCATTCTGTTGCACTCATCTAACCTTACAGGTGATACACGACGCTCTTCCGATCTTAAGGAATCATTCCATGCATGGTTACGTGTCATGTACTTTGAATAGCGAGAAAGCTACCTACATCAATGAGTCATTCCCTTGAATAAACACTAGAAAACCACACAGGGCCCATTGTTTACCAGTCTATTAAAGATAGAACAGATCGGAAGAGCACACGTCTAAGGAATCATTTTATGATTAGTTGCCATACCTGTACTTTAAATAGCGAGAAAACCTATCTAAGTCTGTGAATCACTCTGTCATACTTGTATAAACCATTAGAAAACTACACAAAGATATTTCCATATCCATTACATGTAGAAAATGGCGATATCTCTTTTAAAAAATCATAACGTCGATAGTTACGCATCTTGTACTTAGAAAAGCTAGTAGAACTATCTAACTCCATGAATTACTCCAGTGAACTTATCTAACCATTAGAAGAGTTACATGGTGCCATTTACTTGTCTATTAAGATAAGAATGGGGCCATATCTCTTTTAGGGAATCATTCTGTTGATAGTTACGAGTCTTGTACCTCGAATTGCAAGAAAACCTATCTAAGTCTGTGAATTATTTTGTTTATCCTCATCTAACCATTAGAAAACTACAAGTGGCCATTTCCTTCTCCTTTAAAGATAGAACGGGGCAATATCTCTTTTAAAAAATCATTCCATGGATAATAAGATGTCTTGTACTTCAACTGACTAGAAAAACTATATAAGGCCAAGATTCATTCCATTGTACTTTCCTAACCATTAGAAAAACTATACAGGGCTATTTACTTGTCCATTAAGCAGAGATTGGGGCAATATCTCTTTTAAGGCATTATTTTGTGGATAGTTACGCTTCTTGAACTTCAAATAGCAAGACAACCTATCTAAGGCGCGAATCATTCAGTTGTACTCATTAACCATTTAGGTAAGAACATGGCTATATTTCTTTTAAGGAATCATTCCACACATAATTACGTGTCATGTACTTTGAATAGTGAGAAAGGTATCTACGTCAATGAATCATTCCATTGAATAAACATTAGAAAACTACGCGGGGGTGGGTTATTTACTAGTCCATTAAGGATAGAAGAAGCCATGTATCTTTTAACGAATCATAAACTTTTAACGAAGCATTTTATGATTAGTTCGACTATTGTACTTCAAACAGCGAGAAAACCTATCTAAGTCTATGAATCATTACGTTGTACTCGTCTAACCATTCGAAAACTACACGGAGCCATTTACTTGTCCCTTAAAGATAGAAAGGAGCGATATCTTTTTTAAGGAATCATTCTATGGATAGTTACGCATCTTGCATTTCAAATAGCTAGAAAAACTATCAAAGGCTGTGAATCATTCCGTGAACTCATATGATAACTAAAGAAAGAACAAGGCTATATCTCTTTTAAGGAATCGTACTGTGGATGGTAACGTGTCTCGTTCTTCAAACAGAGAGAAAACCTATCTTGCTTTTTGAATCATTCTATTGAACTCATCTAGCTATTGGAAAACTACGCGGGGTTATTTACTTGTCCATTAAATATTGAACGGGCCATATATCTTTTAACGCGGGGCCATATATTTACTGTTCTTGCTATTTGAATTACAAGACGCGTAACAATCCACAGAATGATTCTTTAAAAGAAATATGACCTCATTCTTTTTTAATGGACAAGTAAATAGCCCCATTTAGTTATTTAATGGTTAGACGAGTTCAATAGAATGATTCACAGCGTTCTATAGTTTTTCTAGCAATTTGAAGTACAAGACAATTAACTATCCATGAAATGATTCCTTGAAGGAGATATTGCCCCGTTCTATCTTTAAAAGACGACTAAATTGCCTCGTGTGGTTTTCTAATGGTTAGATGAGTACAACATAATTATTCATGAACTTAGGTAGGTTTTCTAGTATGAAGTATAAGACACGTAACAATCCAATGAATGTTTCCTTAAAAGAGATATTGCCCCGTTCTATCTTTAAAGGACAAGTAAAGAGTTTCGTATAGTTTTCTAATGGTTGGAAGAGTACAACAGCATGATTAATAAACTTAGATAGGTTTTTTTGCTATTTAAAGTACAAGACTCTCGTAACTAATTACAAAATAATTCATTAGAAGACACATGGCGCGACGTATCTTTAATGGACAAGTAAATCACCCCGCGTAATTTTCTAATGGTTAATCAATGGAATAATTTGTGGAGTTAGAAAGCTTTTTTTGCTATTTGAAGTGCAAGACACGTAACTATCTACTGAATGATTCTTTAAAAGATTATAGTCACGTTCTTTCCTTAATCGACAAGTAAATACCCCCGTGTGTTTTTCTAATGGCTAGATATGTACAACAGAATAATTCGTTGCCTTATATAGTTTTTATAGCATTTTTGAAGTACAAGACACATAACTATCCATGGAATGATTCCTAAAATGAAAGATGCGTAACAATCAACAGAATGATTCTTTAAAAGAGATATAGCCCCGTTCTTTCCTTAACGGACAAATAAATAGCCTCATGTAGTTTTTTAATGGTTAGATGAGTGCAACAGAATGACTCGTGGCCTTAGATAGTTTTTTATCAATTTAAAGTACAACACACGTAACTATCCAAGGAATGATTCTTTAAAAGAGATATTGCCCCGTTCTATCTTCAAAGGATAACTAAATTGCCCCATGTAATTTTCTAATGGTTCGACGAGTGCAACATCATGATTGACAGACTTAGGCAGGTTTTCTTGCTATTTAAAGTACAAAACTTGTGATTAATCATAAAATGATTCGTTAGGAGATACATGACTCAATCTATCTTTAATGGACAAGTAAATAGCCCTGCGTAGATTTCTAATGGTTAATCAATGGAATAATTCATGAAGTTAGAAGGCTTTTCTCACTATTTGAAGTGCAAGATGCGTATCTATCCATGGAATGATTCTTTAAAAGAGATATAGCCTCATGTAATTTTCTAATGGTTGGATGAGTGCAATGGAATGATTCTTGGCATTGGATAGTTTTTCAAGCTAGTTGAAGTACAAGCCACGTAACTATTCGCGGAATTATTTCTTAAAAGAGATATTGCCCTATTTTATCTTTAAAGGAAAAGCTAATAGCCTCGTGTAGTTTTTTCATAGCTAGATGAGTACAATAGAATGATTCACATATTTAGATAGGTTTTCTCGCTATTAGAAGTACTAGATTCGAAACTATTAGTGAAATAATTGCTTAAAATAGATATGGCCCTATTCTTTACTTAATGGACAAGTAAATGGCCCCAACCCAGTTCGGGCTCGTTCAGTTCAGTTTTTGGCCTGCGTGGGTTGGGTTGTGGGCTGTAGGAGGCTGAAGCAACTCAGTTTGGCGTAGTCCGCCAAACCGGCCTAACCCGTGTTAAACTGAACTAAAAAGACCCGGTTCGTTAAACCGGTTAAAACTGATTTTTCCCCTTTTTAAAACGTGTTTCAGAGAATCAGATTTTGAAACTCAAATCAAAACTAGATTTGCAAACTTAGGAGAGAAGGCAGGTCATAACCAGCAGATTTGCAATCTCAATGTCAAAATTGAAAAGCTACTTAAGTACTACTCATACATCAACAATAGAATTATAGAGCTTATTCTCTCAACACAGGACAGTAATACCTAAAAGAAGCCACGAAAAAAAAAAGCAGCAGGCCTTATGTCTCTACATCTTCTCCCTTCCCGCAGCCATGCTGCTGCACCCTTCTAGCACTGCTGCTGCCAAAGCGGCCTCCGCCGCTGCTACTGCTATGCACTTATGCCGCTGCTACTGCCACCATTGCTGACCAGCTACAGCAGCCACCGCCGCTCTCATCTTTCTCGCATTCAAAACACTAAATTCCTAACTGTTCTAGCCAAATAATCTCTCTCTCTCTCTCTCATTATTAAAGGGCCGAAAATTGGGCCAAAAATAACAATTGGGCCTAAAACTCTGCAACCATCATTTGGGCTTACAATATGAGCCAACTTTTACACTTAAAAAAAAAGCCCAACCCACATAACGACCAGACCGAAACCGACCATTGTGGGTTGGTTTGGGTCAGGTTCCCAGGCCCAGTGGGTTGGGCTCGGTTTGGGAATTCCCAAACCAACTAGGTGTCGGGTCGGTTTATGGTTGGGCTTGAACCTGACCCACCTGACCCGATGCCTAGCCCTATGATCACAAGCAGAGATAGATTTTCTCGCTTTTTGAAGTGCAAAACTCACAACTAATCATTAAATGATTCGTTAAAAGATACATGGCTCCTTCTATCTTTTATGAACAAGTAAATATCCCGCCCCGCATATTTTTCTAATGGTTATTCAACGGAATGACTCATTGAGGCAGATAGCTTTCCACTATTTGAAGTACATGACACGTGACTATGCATGGAATGATTTCTTAAAAGAGATATAACCCTGTTCTTACTTTAATGGTTAGATGAGTACAACAGAACGATTCTGGCCTTAGATAGGTTTTCTTGCCATTTGAAGTACATGAAGCGTAACTATCTAGGGAATAATTTCTTAAAAGAAATATTACCACATTCTTTCCGTAATGGACAAGTAAATCGCCTTGTGTAATTTTGTAGTGATTAGAAGAGTACAACAGAATGAATCTTGGCCTTAGATAGTTCTTCTAGCTAGTTGAAGTACAAGACATCTTATTATCCACAAAATGATTTCTTGAAAGAGATATTGCCTATCTTGAGAGGACAAGTGAATAACCACGTGCAATTTTCTAATAATTAGATGAGTACTACAGAATGATTCATAGACTTAGATAGGCTTTCTCGCTACTTAGATAGTACTACAAATGATATGTCTATTCTTTACTTATTAGGCAAAGCAAATGGCCCCATGTAGTTTTTTAATGGTTAGATAAGCTTAACGGAATGATACAAGGAGTTAGATGTTCTTCTAATTGATACAAAACTACATGAGGCTATTTACTTGTCCTTTAAAAATAGAACGGGGCAATATCTCTTTTACAAAACTATCTAAGGTAGTGAAACATTTCGTTGTTCTCCTCTAATTATTACAAAACTACATGAGGCTATTTATTTGTCATCTAAAGATAGAACAGGGCAATATCTCTTTTTAGGAATTATTCCGTGGATAGTTACGCGTCTTGTACTTTAAATGGCTAGAAAAACTAAGTCATGAATCATTCGGCTGTACTCGTCTAACCTCTATAAAACTACAGAAGGCTATTTACTTGTTCTTTAAAAGATAGAATGCCGTAATATCTCTTTTTAAGGAATCATTCCATAGATAGTTACTCGCCTTATACTTCAAATAGCTAGGAAAACTATCTAAGGCCATGAATCATTTGTTTGTACTTATCTAACCATTAAGAAACTGCACGCGATTATTTACTTGTCTATTGAGGAAAGAACGGGTCATATCTCCTTTAAGGAATCATTAAGTAGATAGTTATGATTCTTTTACTTCATATGGTGAGAAAACTTATCTGTCTGGGTAAATCATTCCATTGTAATCAGCTTACCATTAGCAAACTGGATAGGCCATTTACTTGTCCATTAAGGAAAGAGTGTAGTCATATCTTTCAAGGAATGATTCCGTAGATAGTTACGAGTCTTGTACTACAAAATATGAGAAAACCTATCTAACTCTGTGAATCATTCCGTTGTACTCATATACCCATTAGAAACGACATAAGACTATTTACTTGTCTTTTAAATATAGAACGAGGCAATATCTCTTTTAAGGAATCATTTTTTAGATAGTTACGTGTCTTATACATCAATTAGCTAACAAAACTATCTGGGGGTAAGAATCATTCTGCTGTACTAATCGAACCTGTAGTGACTGGAATATTCATAAATAAACATTAATATTTTAAAGATTTTAAAGAATTTTTAGCATGTCATTACTGCCGTAATTTGTTGTTTTGATATTGGTCACGATAAAGGTTTTAAAGAAATTTGCGTTGCTCATCTATTTTATTTTAAAGATAACGCAAGTTTATAATTAATTGGATTCAATGATTTCAGCAGAACGATTTGCAGAGTTAGATATATTTTCTCGTTATATGAAGTACAAAGACGCGTAACTATGTACTGAACGATTCCTTAATATGGCACCACTCTTTACTTAACAGCCAAGTAAATAGCTCCGCGTAGTTTTCTAATGAATAGATGAGTACAACAGAATGATTCACAGCCCTAGATAGTTTTTCTAGCTATTTGAAGTACAAGATGTGTAACTATCCGTGGAATGAATCCTTAAAAAGAGATTACCGCATTCTATCTTCAAAGGACAAGTAAATAGCCTCGTGTATTTTTCTAATGGTTCGACGAGCTCAAGGGAATGATTCAAGGATCTGATAGATTTTCTTGCTATTTGAAGTACAAGACGCGCAACTAATAGTAAAATGATTCATTAAAAAATACATGACCCCTTCCATCTTTAATGGACAAGTAAATAGACCCAAGAAGTTTTCCAATGGTTATTCGACGGAATGATTCATTGACGTAGATAGAGATTTCGCCATTTGAAGTACAAGACACGTCACTACTAACGAAATGATTTCTTAAGAGAGATATAGCCCTGTTTTTTCCTTAGTGGATAAGTAAATAGCCCCATGTAGTTTTCTAATAGTTAGATGAGTACAATAGAATATTTTCTGCCACAGAAAGTTTTTATAGCTATTTGAAGTACAAGAAGCGTAACTATTAACTGAATGATGCTTTAAAAGAGATATCGCCCCATTCTTTCCTTAATGGGCAAGTAAATAGTATCGTGTAGCTTTCTAATAATTAGAGGAGTACAACAGAATGATTTTTAGTCTTAGATAGTTTTCTAGCTACTTGAAGTATAAGTTGCGTAACTATCTGCAGAATAATTTCTTAAAAGAGATATTACCATGTTCTTTCCTTAATGGACAAGTAAATAGCTCTATATAGTTTTCTAATGGTTAGATGAGTGCAACAGAATGATTCTTAGCCTCAGATAGTTTTGTTAGCTAGTTGAAGGACTAACTATCCACGAATGATTCCTTAAAAGAGATATCACCCCGTTCTATATTTAAAAGACAACTTAATAATCTCGTGTAGTTTTAATGGGTAGATGAGTACAACGGAATGTTTCACAGAGTTAGATAGGTTTTCTCACAATTTGAAAGTATGGGACTCGTAACTATCCACAGAATGAGTCCTTAAAAGATATATAGCTCTATTTTTTCCTTAATAGATAAGTAAATTTCCCCATGTAGTTATCTAATGGCTAAATGATTTGTAGAATTAGATATGTTTTCTCACTATATGAAGTACGAGACGTGTAACTATCTACTGAATGATTCCTTAAATCAGATATGGCCCCATTCTTTCTTTAATGGGCAAGTAAATAGCCCTGCATGGTTTTCTAATGATTAGATGAGTACAACAGAATGATTCGCTACCTTAGTTTTTCTAGCTATTTGCAGTACAAGACTCATAATTATCTATGGAATGATTCCTTAAAAGAGATATTGCTTTGTTCAATCTTTAAAGGACAAGTAAATAGCTTTGTGCAGTTTTTTAATGGTTAGAGGAGTACAAAAGAATGATCCACATACTTAGGTAGGTTTTCTCGCAATTTAAAGCAGAAGGCTCATAACTATTTATAAAATGATTCGTTAAAAGATACATGACCCGTTCTATCTTTAATGGACAAATAAATAGCCCCAAGTAGTTTTCTAATGGTTATTCAACGAAATAATTTGTGGAGTTCGAAAGCTTTTCTTGCTATTTGAAGTAAAAGACACGTAACTATCCACGGAATGATTATTTGAAAGAGATATTTCCCTTTTTTAATTAATAGACAATTCCCAAGTTGAAGGTTCCGCAGAATTGAGACTGTGCTTAGAGGGGGTGTGAGATAGGCTATGAAGTCAGCTAAGGCTTGGCCTTTGATGGTCGTCGTTGGCTTGTCATTAATGTCATACTAGCTGAGCTCGACAGACCATCTGACCAAGTGGTCTGTGAGATCGGGTTTTTGGAGTACTAGCCTCAAAGGGGTGCTGGTCAACACTTCTACCGTGTGCTCGAGAAAATAGGGACAGAGCCTCTTTGCGGCAATCACGAGAGCATAGGCAAGCTTTCCTATGGGAGGGTATCGAAGCTCCACATTTGTAGGGCATGGCTCACATAATAAACTGGGAGTTGGGTTGCCCCTTCTATCCTGACCAAGGCTACACTGACCAAGGACGCCGACATAGCTAAGTTAAGAAGAGTGTTTTGCTCTGTTATGGCTTGGACAGTAGTAGAAGAGAGGAGAGGTACTTTTTAAGTTCAATGAAGGTGATGTGGCATTCTTCCATCCACATGAAATCCTTGGATTTTTTAGCGAAGAAGGGCTTGCACTCGTCTAACGCAAAAGAACATTTCTTGGGGTTGAGTTTTAGTTTGTAGTTCCTGAGGACCTGGAACATTCCGATGAGGTCCTCAACGTGTTGTCTAGCTCGTAGGCTTTTGACGAGCATGTCATCAACGTATACTTCGATTGATTTACCTAGCTGATCCTTAAACATGGAATTTACCAACTATTGATAAGTTGCCCCGGCGTACTTTAAACCAAATAGCATCATTTTGTAGGAATACAACCCTCTATCAGTCACTAATGATGTGTAATCTTCATCACTTGGATGCATAGGTATCTGATGATATCTAGACTAGGCGTCCATAGAGCTAAGCAGCTCGTGACCTACTGTCATGTCGATCATTTTGTCGATCCTGGGCAAGGAAAACTATCCTTAGGGCAGGCTTTGTTAAGGTTGGTAAAATCGATGCATATTCTCTAAGTCACGTTGTTGTTTTTAACGAGGACGGAATTAGCTACCCTACGGGTATAGGGGCTTCCCTCATGAACTTATTGCCGAGCAACTTATCTACTTCTTTTGCCAAGGCTTTGTACCTTTCACCATTGAGAGGACGCCTTTTTTGTTTCACTGGCTTAGCCTTAAGGTCAACGTTGAGCTTGTAACAAGTGTGCTTTGGATCGATCCCTTCCATATCTTCATGTACCCATGCAAAGACTTCCAAGCTTTGCTTTAGAAATTGTATGAGCTGAGATCTAGTTGGTTCCTTCAGCTGAGCTTTGATCTTGAGCTCGATTTCTAGTTTAGAGTCATCCATCTTAACGACCTCAAGCTCATGGCATGGGCGAGATTGTGCCATTGTTTTCTCAGCTCTTGGGTCTAGGGTGTGAATCTCTGATGTGGTGGCCGCGTGGTCTAAGTTACATTCTCTCGCGGCCTTCTAATCACCGTTTACTATGTCTGTCCCATAGATGGTTGGAAATTTCATAAC
The DNA here is from genome assembly GCA_963692815.1 of Nyctanthes arbor-tristis. NCBI lineage: Eukaryota > Viridiplantae > Streptophyta > Magnoliopsida > Lamiales > Oleaceae > Nyctanthes > Nyctanthes arbor-tristis. The sequence goes on along the minus strand of CAVNYN010206911.1, from coordinate 11,577 downwards.
ATAGTGGAATATTGAGATCGCGGCTCTGAGCTCATAAAGAATTGGTCATCTGAGGATGGCATTGTGATTCGAGGGTACGTCCACAATGACGAAATCCACCATGACCCTTCTTATGCCTGGCTCATCTCCCAACTCGACGAGGAGCGTGATCTAACCCTTTACTTCTACAAAATCTCTGGTAAAGCCTTGAAGCTTAGTTAAAAGAGGCCTCCAATTACTTGGGTTGATCTCCATTTGCTGGAAGGTCCTCCAGTAGAGGATGTTAACAGTGCTTCCATTATCCACCAAGGTCTTGTGGATTTGTACTCTTGAGACGGGCATGGTGATCAGGTGAGCGTCCGCTTGTGGGTACAACATGGGGCTCTGCAACCCCAAACCACACCCTTAAGGCTCATCGAACTTAATTCAGTCACCAATGTAATAGACCTCATTTTAACCATTTACAAAGCCCAAATGAGGATCTAAAACTCTTGGTTACTGTATTAGAATGTTAAATTCGAGTTTGGACAATATTGACCAAACTCAAATTGGGGCAAATAAGGCTACAATACAACATTCTGAGATCGAAAAGCTGGCTCGACCAGAGCTTGTCCGAACAGGAAAGTCTGGACAGAAACAGGAAAATGAGCATTTAAAAAAAAATTTGATCAGCCGTGCTGGGTTCTAAAACCCAACCGAGCATTTTAAAAAATTCGTAATTAAGAACTTGTTGATTCGATTGAACAAATAATAAACACTTAACAAATTTGTGACCCGTTGGTTGAGAACACGCCGTTTACTTCTAGGAATTTGAACTCCAAGAATAAAATAGCATTCAAATCTCATCAAAAATGTGAGATGAAATGGATCAGGAGCCCTGATCATTCCTACGCCATGGTTGGACAATTTTATCCAATCTCAATGTCCACCAAATCAGCGAAATGCCTTTGAGATCGGCCAACAAGGGATCAGGAGCTCTGATCATTCTACTTTTTGGTAAGTCAATTTTGTCCAAACTCATAATGTTACATATGGGAAAAATGCGTAAGTGTTTGAGATCGATGAAATTGACCGATCAAAAGAATAGGAGCACTAGCCGGATGTGGCATATGTAAGAATTAAATGTTAAGAAAACACGAGCTTCAGTTAAGTATAGAGATAAAATCAATTCCAAAACACTGATAAACTGAAATTAGCAGACCAAAATTGAGTTAAGCATAACATGAAAGAGTTTGAGATCAAGCTATAACTTAGACAGAGTCAAAATGAAATAGAAAAATCTGTCCTCAGTCAAGGATGTCAAACTAGCTCTAGATCGGCGTTCACGTGATCGGGTTCTTCCCCTTTTCTGGTCGGATCTCCTAATCGGTCCTCTTCTATTTCATTGGCCAGGTGAATAACTGGAGTCTCAAGCTCTTCTCCTAGCATTGGATTGTCCTGCTCAGGGTCGAGGTCATCAAATATAATTCCCAGGTCATCCGGTTTTTGCTTGGCAAAGTTGAGCTCGTGATTTGCCTTAAGTTTCTTGCGCTCCTCAGTAAGAAATGTAAGATCAGAGTTTGGAAAATTGTCCTTCACCTTTTTGATGATGTCCTTCTGGCCCAGAATGAAGCAGTCAAGCTGATTGGCCTCATAAAGCTTAGAATCGCGAAAGGCTCTAGCTTGAGTTACATAGTTGGCTAGAGCTTCCTCCTATTTACTCCTTCCAGTTCCACCTCAAGGTTGTGAACCGTAGACTTGAACTTCTTCTCTAGGACTTGGACCTTGGATGTATGATTTTGAAGATCCATGTGCTCACCAGAACTCTTACACTCCAATTCCTCCTTGGTCTTAGCAAGCTTCTCCTTCAGAGCATTTAGTTCAGCTTTGCTCTTATCAGACTCCTCTTTGGAGATGATCTTGAGAATCTATAAGCTCCTTTGTCTTAGATCAGGACGTGTGCTCTTCCGATCTACCAGTTAAGCAACCAATGAGGAGGCTGAACAGACAGACTCTATGGCATCCATCTATGAGAACTTGACTTCATCCTTCTTAGTCCAGCTTCTCGCCAATATCTCATAGGAGTTCCTAAAGCTAGTTTGGACCTACTCCAACGCCTCAGGGCCAGGTGTGTAAACAGATCTAGCATCTCGGTATATCCTAAGAAGTTTGTCCTTCAATTTCACAAAATTAGAGGCTCGACTCCAGTGGACAGGAAGGTAGAACTTGTTCTGATCACCAATCTTGCTAGAGGAAGTAGAGGAATAATCTCTATTCGACTGTATTGAGCTCAAGGGTGATGCTTACCATTCTTGGTTTGAGTTACAGCTGGCAGATTCCTGTGCCTCTTCTTGGGATCTTCCTGAGGCAGCGTGACACCATTTCCTTTAGGAAGTGAATTCCCAGCTGTGGTTGGCCTGTTGCCTCCTCAGTTTTTCTTCGCCTTAAGTGCTGCAGCTGTCTCTATTTCTTTGTCAGAGGTTTCCTGATAGGCTACTTTCTTCTTCCTAGGTAGGCAATATCGGATGTCGTCCTCTGAGAAGGAAAAGAATATAGTGATTAGATTAATAGCTAGAAAGTCTTCCTAAATCAATTGAAATCAACAAGATTGGAGTTAAGAAAAAGAAGCGCAAACCTGGTTTACTCCTATAAACTGTAAGATGAAGGCCCAGATCAGCAGAGGTAGTGAGACCCGCTTTCCAAATATTCTGATGCGTTAAGACAGACTTGTAATCAATGCTACCCAAAAAGTCATCACTTAGAAGCTCGTTGAACCGATTAAGGGCTTCTTCTGTGTAGTAGTCTTTGACGTTTCCTGCAGCAGAGAATGAGGTCAAAAAATTAAACAACAGATCGGATCAGAATAAAATCAAGCAAATACACAATTCACTCTATATGATAAATCTCTTAGGAATGGCATAGCCATCTATTTCAGCCCTTAGGGTGGATCTCCATTCACTCCTGAACCAGAACGAATTGCGTTTCCAATTCTTTATTGAATCCGGAAGGCAGAGCGGGGTTGGTTAGATAGGGATGAATGATGTTATAATAAAATCTGTGACTAAACTTATCCCTCTTGAGCTGGTAGAAGTGATTAAACGTTCTGACATATGGCATTGGTTCCTTGAGATCTTGCCAAAGGATAACAAAAGCCAAGATCATTCTCCAACCATTTGGAACGATCTATATTGGCACCATCTCCTAATAATGAAGGTAATCTATTACCAGCTTAGGTAGAGGGAATTTCAACCGTGTATCTAACATTCCCTTATTACAAGCCATGAACCAGGTGGGGGCGGTGAGCTTCTTCTCTCAGTTGAGAAAGAATGAATTGGACACTGGAAGGGATCTTAAATAACCAATGCCACTCCTCCAATTGAGACTGTTTCACTCGAGATCGGAGACCAACGATAGCCATATAATACCTTCCATACCGTTATTGGCTCCTGAACTAGAAGGTGCATCGGATCAAGCCAGTCGAGGACCGTGGACATCACAAAGTGGGATAGCATAGAAAGGAACTTCTCTTTGAGGTACGACTTCGGAACCTGAGTGTGTGCCAGATGGGAAAGGATCTAAGCAGCCGAGGTCGCCTCGTGATATTTCTCCATGAATCTCACTGCCGCCGTTGCCAATTCCCATATCTCTGTCATCAACTTACTCCTCCTATTAGGAATTAGCCTCGCTTTCTTCTTTCTCCTTTCTGGTTACGGCTACATAACCCAAACCTGATGCAAATTCATGTTCCATCGCGCCCTCCTTTTTCTCCTCATCGGCCACGACACATCTCCAAAATCTTATGTGAGTTCTGGCTCGGATTCTTGTGTTGATTCAGATGCCAAAGTAAGACAATCTGACATATCATCCCTGATCCATCCCCTTTCCTCAAATCTCTCTTTGAAATCCAGATCCAAAAGGGGACGAGAATACTTAATTTTTATCTTAGGCTAAATGTGGCGAAGAATGTTAATAAATGAAGAAAAGTTAAAGAGCAAAGACAAGAAGAATGAATAATAATGGGAGTCGAACCCCCCATTCAGTGTCATTTGCTTCTGTTTATGGAATACACTTACATGGGGCAATGATTATATACATTTAATAGAAGGCCCGCAGGAATGGTGTGCGGGTCAAATCAGCCTGAGATTAAGATTTTACTTTTTGATTAATGACCGCCTAAACCTCACATTGGGCAGGTAAGCACCGTCTCCATATTTATTGCTACAGTATCATTAGCCGCAGGCAATAAGGTTACACACCCACAACTACTGCTTAGCTGGCACTGCTTGAGGTCGTGATATAATGACTTTATGGCCTCAAAAGCTCGAGAACCTAATTAGGTCACTGAGTTAGGTCGCCGAGTTATGCCGTGACCTAAAGGGCTTCAGGTCGTTGAAGTGGTTAGGTCACTTACCCTGACGAAAAGCATGGGGCCCAGCCCCATGTCCGTTGACCTTTTCCTGACCGTGGACTTTCATTGACTCGATGACCACAAAATGCCCCCTGTCCTAAAGGTCGCTGTTCCTAGACTTCAGGGTTAGCGGCCTTGAAAGTTTATTCGTTCCTTTTTTCGAACTTTTACCACCTAAAATTAGGCTTTTCGAATTTCAAAACATCAATGGTGTATTTTTGGGGATTCGAGCGTTGTAATAATTAATTTTGATTGTTGCATTTTTGTTCCCCAATTTAACACTCAGCCGCCACCCTTTAATATCCCCCACTATTCATACCCCTTTTTTCTTTCTTATCCTTTTTCTTCTTCCTTTTTGCGCTTTACTACAACTAAATCTCAGTAATCTCTGCACTAAACACTCAACTTCTCCAAGGGACCAGTGTTTTCTGGTGTTTCCTTAAGCTCCTGGACATCTTTGCCAGAAAGATAAAAGCCTCTCAATTTCTTCTGGGGCACTCTTAGAACTTTGTTAGTTTATAACTTTTGAGACAGTAAGATGGAGAGCGGAGGGAGTTCTCCACTGGGAAATGGAGGAGATGAGGGAGTCAGTGCAGAGATAGAGTGGACATCTGATGAGGATAGGGCAGAGCCAGCGCTAGAATTGGAGCTGGAGGTCCAGTTTGACTGGACCGAGAGTGAGAATGAGAGTGAAGAAGGAGAGAGGGAGAACGAGGCAGAGGTGGGCCCTAGTGGGCACCCGACAGTGTCGACAGTTCGCGAAAAGGATTTGCCGTGGGTGTGTGAACATATCCCTTCAGATGTGAGTGAGAAAGAACTGTACGCATTGCGGCAAGGGTACTGTGTGCCTGACCATGTGGCTCTTTGGGTTCTGTACAAGGGGAAACGGGCTCATTTCCCTCTCAAAGGGTGTGTTGCAGTGAACACGAAGATGTTCGAGGCTTGGTTTCGTGTTCCTCTTTCGCAGCTTGCGACAAGGTTGTTGACGTACTAGGTAGTTACTTGTATTGTTCTTTAAATAGCAAGAAAAAGCTATCTAAGGCCACAAATCATTTCAGTGTACTCATCCAACTATTGAAAAACCACATGGGGCAATTCATTTGTCTATTATTACATGAATCACTCCGTTGAATTTATCTAAACATTAGAAAACAACATGGGGCTATTTACTTGTCCTTTCCGATCTAAGAATGATGCCATATCTCTTTTATGGAATCATTCCGCCTATAGTTTTGAATCAAATAGTGAGAATACCTATCTAAGTCTTTGAATCATTCTGTTATACTCATCTAACCATTAAAAAACTACATGTGGCTATTTACTTTTCCTTTAAAGATAAACAGAGCAATATCTCTTTTAAAAATGGTTCCATAGATAGTTACGCGGCTTGCATTTCAACTAGATAGAAAAACTATCTAAGGCCAAGAATTGTTCCATTGTACTTATCTAACCATTAGAAAACAATACGAGGCTATTTACTTGTCGACTAAAGAAAGAACGGGGATATATCTCCTTCGTTTCCCACTACAAATAGCGAGTAAAACTTTCCAACTCTGCAAATTATTCCATTGATTAACTATTAGAAAGCTATGCAGGGTTATTTACTTTTCCTTTAAAAATAGGAAGGGGCAATATCTCTTTTTAGGAATCATTCCGTGGATAGTTTTGCGTCTTATACTTCACAAAAGCTAGGAAAACTATATGAGGCCATGGATCATTATGTTGTACTCATCTAACCATTTGAAAACTATACGCGGCAATTTACTGGTCGAATAAGGAAAGAATGGGGCTATATCTCTTTAAAAGAATCACTCAGTGGATAGGCAGGTGTCTCGCACTTCAAATAGTGAGAAAAGCAAAGATAGATCGGGCCATGTATCTTCTAACGAATCACAGTTACCAGTCTTGTACTTTAAATAGCGAGAAAACCTATCTAAGTCTGAATCTTGCTGTTGTACACGTCTAGCCATCAGAAAAATATTTAGACATTAGAAAAATACACTAGGCTCTTTACTTGTCCTTTAAAGATAGAACTCTTTACTTGTCCTTTAAAGATAGAACGAGGCAATATCTCTTTTAAGGAATCATTCTGTGGATTGTTTTACGCCTCTTGTGTTTCAAATAGCGAGAAAAGCTACTTACCTCGATAAATAATTCCATCGAATAACCATTAGGAAACTACGTGGGGCTATTTACTTGTGTATTAAAGTTAGAATGATTCATTAAAAGATACATGGCACATTCTATCTATAATGCATAACTAAATCGCCTGCATAGTTTTTTAATGGTTATTAAATCAAATGATTTGTGGAGTTAGATAGCTTTTCTCACTATTTGAAGTACAAGACGTGTAACTATCCTTGAAATGATTCCTTAAAACAAATATAGCCCATTTCTCTAATTAATGGACAGATCGGAAGATAGCCCTATGTAGTTTGCTAATGGTCAGATGAGTATAATGGAAGATTAACAGGCTTAGATAGTTTTTCTAGCTATTTGAAGTACAAGACAAGAAACTATTTACGGAATGATTCCTTAAAAGAGATATTGCCCCCAATCTATCTTTAAAGTGCAAGTAAATAGCTTCATGTAGTTTTCTAATGGCTAGATGAGTTCACCAAAATGATTAACATTAACATACTTAAACATGTTTTCTCACTATTTGAAGTACAAGACTCATAACTATCAACAAAATGATTCCTTAGAAGAGACATGACCCCATTCGTCCCTAATTGGACAAGTAAATGGGCCCATGTAGTTCTCAACGATATAATGAGTTCAACGGAATGATCCGCACAGTTAAATAGATTTTCTCACTATTGGAAGTACATGACGTGTAACTATCTATGAAGTGATTCCATAGAAGAGAGATGGCCCGATTCTTTCTTTAATGGACAAGTAAACAGCCCTATGCAATTTTTAAATGGTTAGATGAGTACAAAGGAATGATTCAAAGGCCATAGATAGTTTTTCTAGCTATTTGAAAAGACGCGTAGCTATCTATGGAATGATTCTTTAAAAGAATATTACCCTGTTCTATCTTTAAAGGACAAATAAATATCCCCTTGTTATTTTCTAATTGTTAGACGGGTGCAACGGAATGATTCAGGGACTTATATAGGTTTTCTTGCTATTTGAAGTACAAAACACAAACAATCTATTGAATTATTCCCTTAAAAAAGATATTGCCCCATTCTATCTTTAAAGGATAAGTAAATAGTGTCATGTAATTGTCTAATACTTAGATGAGTACAATAGAAAGATACGCAGTCTTATATAGTTTTCCTAGCTATTTGAAGTACAGACGCATAGCTATCGTCATAATGATTCTTCAAAGGAGATATTACCACGTTCTATTTATAGAGGACAAGTGAATAGCCCCATTTAGTTTTCTGACGGTTAGAAGATTTCAAAGGAATTATTCACAGTGGTAGATAGGGTTTTTCACTATTTGAAGTACAAGATGTATAACTATCCATAGAATGAAGTCTCAAGGAGATTCAATCCCGTCTTTCTCTAATGGTTAAGTAAGTAACAGCGTGTGATTTTCTATTAGTTAAATGAGTATGACGGAATGATTCACGGCCTTAAATAGTTTTTCTAACAATTCGAAGAATAAAACGAGTAACTATCTACAGAATGATTTCTGAAAAGAGATACTATCCCGTTTATCTTTAAATGACAAGTAAATAGCCTCGTGCAGTTTTCAAATGGCTAGACAGCTGAAACAGAATGATTCAAAGACTTGCATAGGTTTTCTCGCTATTTGAAGTGCAAGACATGTTACTTATCATAGATTAGTTCTTTAAAAGATACATGGCATGTTCTATATTTGATAGAGAAGTAAATAGCCCTACATATTTTTTTAACGGTTATTCAACAGAATGATTTGTGAAGTTGTATAGCTTCTCTCGCTATTTTAAGCACAACTCGTAAATATTGATAGAACAATTCCTTAAAAAAGATAAGACCTGGTTCTTTCATTAATGGACAACTAAACAGTCCCGCATAGTTTTTTAACTGTTAGACGAGTACAACAAAATGATTAACAGACTTAAATATGTTTTCTCACAATTTGAAGTATAAGACTCATAACTATCAACAAAATTATTCCTTAAAAGAGATATAGCCCTGTTCTTTTCTTAATGGACAAGTAGATAGCCCCATGTAGTTTTTAAACGGTATGATGAATTCAACGAAATGATTCACGGAGTTAAAATGGTTTTATCACTATTTAAAGTACAAAACATGTAACTATCCATATAATGATTCCTGAAAAGAGATATGGCCTGGTTCTTTCCTTTTAGAAAACTACACGAGACTACTTAGTTGTCCTTTAAAGATAGAATGGGGCAATGTCCCTTTTAAGGAATCATTATGTGGTTTGTTACATGTCTTGCACTACAAATAGCTTGAAAAACTATCAAAGGCAGCGAATCATTCCAGTGTGCTCATCTAACTATTATAAAACTACACGGGGCTATGCATTTGTCTACTAAAGAAAGAACAGGGCTATATCTCTTTTACGGAATCATATCGTGGATAGTTACGTGTCTTAAACTTCAAATAGATAGAAAACCTATCTTACTTTGTGACACATTCAGTTGAATAATCTAACCATTGAAAAACTGCGCCGGGCTGTTGCCATATATCTTTTAACTAATACTTTTATGATTAGTTGCGAGTCTTGTACTTCAAATCGCAAGGAAACCAATCTAAGTTTGTGAATCATTCTGTTATATGAGCTAACTATTAGAAAACTACATGAAGCTATTTACTTATGCGTTACATATAGGACGGGGTAATATCTCTTTTAAGGAATCATTCCTTGGATAGTTACACGTATTGTAGTTCAAATATCTAGAAGAACTATCTAACACTGTAAATCATTCCGTTGAACTCATTAATCATTAGAAAATTACATGGGGCCAATTGGTTGTCTATTAAGTAAAGAATAGGGCCGTATCTCTTTTAACGAATCATTCCGTGGATAATAAGATGTCTTGTATTTCAACTAGCTAGAAAAACTATTTAAGGCCAAGATTTGTTTCGTTGTACTCATCTAACTATTAGAAAAATACGCGGGGCTATTTACTTGTCCATTATGGAAAGAACGGGGCAATATTTGTAGCAACCAAGAATTTTTATAAATAAATTTTTATTGTTCATGTCGTCGCTATGACTACCCGTGCTATTTTAACATTTACATTCTTTTAGCACACTCGTCTGGCTAATTTAATTAAACGATGGACACCAAATTATTTAATTTATTCAATCATCAATTTTTTATTCAAAAGTAAATCAAGTTTTAAATTGAAGATAATCCAAAGAATTTAACGATAATAATTAACTTAATCCAACTTCTTTTGACAAAAAGAAACTAATAATAATAAATGATGAGTTTTCCAATTAATTATTTAAGCTCAATAAAACAAAGGAAAAACTATGTCTTTAAGCAAACTTTTATCCCCACAATATCTAAAGCCTGGCCCTTGAAAAATCCCATTTATTCTCCTCATAAAAATAAAATTCTACCCAAACTCAATTTATATATATATATACATGGACCTAACTATATAGCTCCTACATTATCACTTTCAACAGAATTTCTCCACACGGTATGTTTTCTTTTCTTTTCCATTAGTCTGTTTTTTCAGTAAATCTGAATTTCTTGCATGTATGTAAGTTTTACACCAAATTATTCATTGTGTTAATCACCACACACATTAGGTAGCAACTGTTTGCGTGTCTGCTTGCACAAGCACGAATCAATGCTCTTTGAGAGCGTTTGGAAAAGAAAAGATATACATATATATAGTTCACGTTAAACCGAATAGGCTCAAGAGACCTGTTTCGCAAACCTCGTTTTTTGGGTCACCAATCAAACACCAATGGCTTCGCTTCATCACGTAGAGCACAAAAATATAAATTTTTTTCGCCAGAAACCCACTGGTTCGCCAGGAAATAACAACTCCTATTCCGAGCTTCCGACACAAGTGTCACTGTTCATGATTTTGAGGGTACAGTTGGGTTACCCTCGAACTGGTGAACGTTTTCATGCGTAAATGGCAATGAACTCATATATACTAGGAGTGGTTTTTAAATTTTTCTTTAAAATCCTTGAATGTCACTGTGTTGATTTCATGCCAGGGGACCTCTTTTGGAAATTTGACTAAATTCAATATTTATATTGCTGGTCTCCAAGTTCTGAAAGTATATAAGTTAGTCCATAGGTTTTCTTAAATGATCTAATTGGTCAACTAACTTTCTAAACCTTATCACTTAACCCAACAGCTTCTAGAATATTTAATTCAGCCCCCATTCCTTAAAATTTCTCGATTTAAGTCCTAATAACTTACTATAATTCATAATTTAGTCCATAATTTAACCTATTAAATTTCACTAATTGATTAATTCACTTATCACGACATTCTCATGAAGTTTAATTAAACTCTTAAAGCCCATAATATGCACCAAGACATTAGTTCAAGTATTCTAAAATATTTATTATAATTTCTTTTGCTAAACGAGGATGTAGTGAATCTTAAAAGTTCAAGAAGCTTCACACCCGCTCAATTTTTCTAGGAATTTTAAAAACTTTCCACAAAATAATTCCTAAAAAGAGATATTACCCAGTTCTATTTTTAAAAGACAAGAAAATAGTCCCGCGTAGTTTTCTAATGGTTAATCAATGTAATAATTCACCGAGTTAGAAATATTTTCTCGCTATTTGAAGTGCAAGACGTGTAATTATCAAATGCATGATTCTTTGAAAGAGACGTAGCCCCATCATTTCCTTAATCAACAAGTAAATAGCCCCAGGTAATTTTCTAATGGTTAGATAAATACAACTGAATGATTCTTCACCTTAGATAGCTTTTCCAGCTATTTTAAGTACAAGACAGAACGATTCTTTAAAATGGAATGATTCCTATCTAGGGAATGATTTAAGGACTTGGGTAGGTTTTCTAGCTACAGTATTAGACGAGTAACTATCTAGGGAATGATTCCTCAAAAGAGATATTGCCCCATTCTATCTTTAAAGGGGAAGTAAAGAGGCTCATGTAGTTTTCTAATGGTTAGACAAGTAAAACATTATGATTCACAGACTTAGATAGGTTTTCTCACTATTTAAAGTACAGGACTCGTAACTAATCAAAAAATGATTCGTTAGAAGATATATGGCCCGATATATCTTTAATAGACAAGTA
>CAVNYN010206907.1:0-35312 GCA_963692815.1 Nyctanthes arbor-tristis | reverse complement strand
TACAGAGAAAACTAACCAATCACATGAGCAGAAGGATATGATTATTCTATCTCTAACTATGAACAAAGTTAATGATCATGACAAGGCTTTTTGTTGATTAAATATGAGATCTGCTGGAGCAACTAACCCAACAGAAAATGGATTGAACCGTAAAAATGTAGAGATATTATAATGAGTTAGTTGCCAAATTGGTTTTCTGGGCGATAATAGGCAACATGACTTTCAAACTTGCAAAGGATTTAGAATTTTATGCTAATCGATTAATTCAAATTAGTATATTAGCAGATTTAAAAAAATTATATAAATTTTATAAAACATCTCATTAATATAATTTTTTGCACACAGCCTATATTATTATAATATTGTATATATAATAATAGTGTTAAGCAAAGTTCAATCTTATTAATTGATGCAAGATAAACAGATTGAAGATGAATGTCGATGCGGCAATCAACAACGATCAATTTTGCCATGCAGATACTAAATGCGAATGGTGTTGGTCTGATTCATGGAGTGTTTCCCAACAGGAAGAGTAGTACTCTGCCAGATCTGGATGTGGCCAGCGCTTCTCAAAGGGCTGAAATTTTTCAAGGAACAGAACATCAGAATCCATCAAAATATGATTATTCTTCGCGAAATTATATCGTTCTTGGCTACTTTAAAATGTGAACCTTCCATTAAATTCATTTACCGTGAGACAAATGGAGTTATCCATGCCCTATAACGAACTTTTCTTTATCTTCTACCTTGGCTTGTAATTTGGTTTATAGAATATTTTCTCAATATAACTGTGAAAACTAAAACGGTTTTATATTCAATAATCAATAAGATGGTTACAAAGATGACTATTTATAATAAAATAAGATAAACTTTGAACTATAACCCTAATAAGCTAAAATACCAAAAATACCCATAACAAAAATATTTAACCAAATAACACTTCTAATGCCCCCCGTCAAACTCATGATGGTCATCATCAAGAGCTTGCCAAGAAGAAAAACAAAACACACTAGTTTTGACACTTCATCTCCAAGCAGTGTTGAGGCAGATCACGCAGTCTATGAGCTCAACTTGACAACTTTTCATCACAATAGGAGCAAATGACCATTCAAGTGCATAGTCTTCATGATTGTGGAAAGAGATCCAAACCCAACAACAAATTCCATATATACTGGATACCAAATTTATAAATTTGGATTCAACATATGAATTTATAAATTTGGATTCAACGCTTCTTTGAAGTGGACCTCCAGTATCGAGTTTCAAAGGAACCGTGAAAATTTAATCCTAGTATTTTTGTTCAATTTTGGCTTGATCAAATTAATATTTAGTTGGAGGAAATTAAGGGAGGAGTGATATTTAGATGTTGGCTTTTACATTAATGTTTATGTAAACTTGAATTATGACAGCTTATATAGCATTTTTATTATTTAACTAGCCAGTAACAAAACTGACCTGATAATTTTATTTAAAAAAAAAGGGTCGAGTCAAAATCTAATTACATAATCACCAATTTGACCTCTATTATAGCCACTCCAAACAAGCAAAAACGGCTTGTAGAATTATTTTTATGTGAACTCATTTTTAAGTACTTATTCTTTCAATATATTTACTTTACGTGTTTTCGTACTTTTTCCTTTATGTTTAACCGTGAATACTTCTAACAACAATATATCCCTTACAGAAATTTCGCTACACAAACTGGCATATAGAAATGGTCTACGTCCATATTTTTCTCTAACCAGTGCTTAATGAGTGGGCCCTGCCTTCCTAATGTATTATTAGGAGACTTTAGTCAATATCTATCAATTTTTGTAGAAATATAAGGACAAATCTTTAATTGTTATTGTTTTATCCGATATTGATTAGGCTACGCCCGTTGCTTAGAGAACAGGCAACTTTTCTTCATATTGTGTCTTATATTAGATGAAGTGATATGAGTTCAAAGATAATATGGAACACACAAATTCTTATCATTAAATCCTGAAAAACTTGTAATGGTACATACAACTAGCTGTGGCTCAAGTCGTAAAATGCCCCATTAAGGCTTATTGTACAGCTCAGAGTCTTGATACATTAACATCGCTCAATCCATCGAAGAAAGTAATGAAAGAAAATGAAATATTAATTTTAGTGTTCTACCAGCGCACATCCATTATTTCAAATGAAAAATCACGATAGAACACGATTTGAACTAAAATCTATTGGATAGTTGAAGTAAAGTCTGAATAAAAGAAGTTAATTAATTACAAGAAAATGATTTAGAAACCACATTTGATTAATTCTATAATGGCTTACCTGCATGGACTAATCACATGGCCTGGTTCCTCTTTTGGTGGGGGCTTCATTATATTAAAGAGTTAGAGGTGGTCTTCATATCTTTACTAGTTATTTGTTAACTACATAGTCGCCGACTCGAGCACTGCTCAACATCTCTTATGGCTTGCACTACGTGGCTACACCGATGTCAAGGCTTTCATACAACATGGAATGATTTTCATGAATTTACGTAATTATTAGATATTTTTCATGTAATAAATGACTATATATAAGAACACGTAGCTGAGCCTTTAGTTCATCGACCAAAGCCTCTAGCTACTAATTCTTGGAGCGTTTTTTTATCATGGCATTCCTTGTAATCAATTTCCTCTTCACTTTGTTAATTTCCGTCAATGATGCCGGCAATGTCGGGATCACTATGGACCTCATTCATCGAGACTCCCCGCTTTCACCCTACTACAACCCCAATGAAACACGATTTGAACGTAGACAAAATGCGTTCCGTCGCTCGTTTGCACGTAAAGCATCCCTTTTTGGAACCTCAACCTCAGCCAAAGACTCAAACTCATTAATCCAAGCACCCATATTATTGGCCAATGGAGAATACCTCATGAAATTTTCAATTGGATCGCCACCAGTTGAAATCTTAGCAATTGCTGACACTGGTAGTAACCTACTTTGGACACAATGCCTAACTTGTGTGAATTGTTTCCCACAAAATGCACCACCTTTTGACCCTTCCAAGTCATCCTCGTACAAGGTTTTACCCTGTCAATCTCAACAATGTACTGTTCTCCCAAGGTCGAGTTGCGGCAACGCAAATAATTGCAAGTACTTTTACTCCTATGGAGATAAATCTTACACCAAAGGAGATTTAGCAGCTGAAATGCTTACTCTTAAATCAGATTCTGGAGAATCTGTGTCTTTTCCTTCAGTTGTGTTCGGTTGTGGCCATGAAAATGCTGGCACTTTCAGAGATCCTGCAACTGGAATTATAGGCCTTGGAGCTAGCCAAGATGTTTCAATTGTTAATCAATTGTCTGAATCCATTGGTGGAAAATTTTCATACTGCTTACAGTCTGAAGAATCCAGTGCTCCAAGCAAGATAAGTTTCGGTAGTAACGCTGTGGCCTCGGGGCCAAATATTGTATCCACTCCCTTGATAAGAACATCTCCATATTACTACCTAAATTTGGAGGGTGTTAGTGTTGGATCCAATAGATTGGATCAGAATCAAGGAAACACTATCATTGATTCCGGGACGACGTTTACATTCCTCCCCCAACAGTTTTATCAACAAGTGGAGTTAGCACTAACACAAGTTATTAAAGCACAACGCGTTGATGATCCACAAGGTACGTTTAACTTGTGCTATCAAGTCAACGGTAAATATTTTGATGCGCCAACAATTGTATTTCATTTCACCAACGCGGATGTACCATTGCCATCAACAAGCATATTTCTTGAAGTAGCAAGTGGGGTGGTTTGCTCGGTTTTGATGCCAACTCAGAATTCAGCCATCTTTGGGTACTTGAGTCAAAAGAATTATCTCATTGGATACGACCTTGTGAATAACCAGGTTAGTTTCATGCCAACTGATTGTTCCAAATCCACCTAGTTATTGGAGGGTTGCTTTTTCTTGTCTTAGAGCATGATTAAGCACTAGTACTATGCATTAATGTGATTAATAAGCGTATGAGTGACAAATCCATGCATCACGAAGCATGTGGCTCTGACTTTAATGGTGGATAGTAACACTGTTATTTGTATTGGAGCAAGTGTTTCGGCCTAATTTAAGAGTACTTTCGATCTTGTTTACGGTTTTTACATAGTTTAGTGTGAATGTTTGCGTTTGTACTCTGTTACTGGAGCAAGTGTTTCGACCTGTATATGAGTACTTTCAACATTGTTTACAACTAGAGGTTATATTGAATGGCTTTGGCGATCACTTTCCGCAGTGGAAACGTCAAGATTTTTTTTTTCTTTTTTCTGTTTTTTCTATTTTCTTAACTAACACGGAGATGTCATGGTGGCATCCGAGTTGGATACTCATATGACTTAGAGGAAGCGTGGAAGGAATAGATATTCAAAAACAATTCGTTGATTCTAAGAATACCCGAATTGTAATTGTCACGCCTCAGATATTTTATCCATTATTATTGAATTACTTAGATCGGTTAATAAATATAATAGCAGAAGGTTTCATATGAATAGTGAGGATGAGACTTACAAAATAACAAACTACTCTAATCTTTAGATTGTCTAACATCCTATAAGGCATTTCCATTGACTATCTAGCTGAGATAAGCGATTGGAAAGCTTTTACGTTGAAAGGTAAACTTCTAATCAATATAAAAGTTATTCATTCATCTTGTTTTACATATCGTAAGTCACAAACATATATATATATATATATACACATGTGTGTGTGTGTGTCTATAGAGAGATGGCATACTCAATAATACAAAAGTTATTGAGCCCTTGTATTGTTTCTAGCTATATTTATAAGCAAAAAACATTCTCGTAGTTCCAAAGATTGGTTTTCTTCTACATGCACAATTCCACTTCCTTCCGCGGGCATGCTCTAACTGGTGGCTTGCTTCCCAAATATCATGTGTTAGATCATATACAAAATTGAAAAAAAAAAAAGAATGAGTATAGAGTGCTCAATGAGTAACAAAATCTTTTGATTCATCTTTCGCTTAAGAAACCCTTTTTTAATCACAAGCTCAAGTAAATGATGGATTGCACAAAATCTTGTGAATGCACAAGAGCTACCCTATCACTGGTTGAACTACTAATTGTGGTGTGCACAAATTTATATCAATTTATTTAGTGGATCCACAATCAAATCTCGGTTGACTCCTACTGGAATTTCCACCACTACAAGAAATGCCGCCAATAGCGGCGACAAATGTTGCCGCTACAGGCCCAAAGTTGCCGCTGTAGGTCTATAGCGACGACTTTTAGCGACGACGACGTTGTTACTATTGGCCCGTACCTGTTGCCTTATAGCGACGACTCCAGACCCTGTAGCAACGACATCTATAGCGGCGACATGGATGTCGTCGCTATAGACCCCACGATTTTGGGCTACAAAAAATATTTGACCCGACCCGTCACCCCCTGCCGACCCGACCCGACCCGGGACCGTGACCCGCCTCCGCCTTGTTTAATTGAGGCATTATTTTGTCTCAGCTAAGGCTCGAACCCGGGACCTCTTCCGATCTTTCACACTCCAAGCATTTCACCAATTGGGCTAAAGTGATTTTCATTTCATTGTTTGCATTTAAAATATATATTATATAAATTATTACAATAATAGCAACGAACACAGTACGTACAGCAATGAGAAGTCGTTGGTATAGGCCTCCTCAAAGGCGGGAAAGTCTTCCCGCCAACTGTATAGCGACGACTTTTCATGTCGCCGCTATAGATATAATGTTGTCGCCGCTATAACCACAACCTGTAGTGACGACATCTGATGTCGCCGTTGTAGACTGAACCTATAGCGGCTACATGATTTTGTCGCCACTACAGGGGTTAGCCACTGCGGCGACTGCTTGTCGCTGCTATAGCCGAACCTATAGCAACGATTTTCGGTGTCGTTGGAAATTATCGTCGCTGCAGGTGATATTTCTTATAGTGCACATAGACCACAAATAAACCACAAAGACAAGCCACCATGCTATTCATTACCCACATCGGTATCATTAAGTGGCTTCTAGCAGGAGAAAAAACCACATAGCATACCACATAGCAAAACAAGACAGGTAGATCATTAATTAATGATTCAAATATAATAACTCAATTTCTTTTCATAATAATAATGTATTAAAATCTATGTGTATCTCATGAAAACTTCATGAAAGTAAAAAAGGAATTAAAGTATTAGTTACTCACCTTTTGAGTTCCCAAAGATTTCTTAAATAATTCTAATGTGAAAAAGTGTCTCTAAAGCCTTGATATTCTTCAATTAAAGTCGTGTGTCAAGTTGGAATCTTCCTGTATATGGAGATGACTCTTTTTTAAGTAAAAACTAAGTGTTTGATGGGTTTTAAGGGTTGTTTTTCTCCTTACAATATTTCTGGACGAATTTAGATATTTTGGGATAAAGAGGGATAGTTTGGAGAAGCTTTCAGGAATTTTCCTATCCTTCGGCCTATTCATAATTGTTAGAATTTAATTATTTTTAATAAATTTTTGAGTTCCTCTAATCATAGTCAGACAAGTGGCGTGTTTAGCACCGTATGTTTGAAGAGTTGATGTGGGCAAAGGTGATCAACTCGTTTATTTTTCAAGTTGGAATCTTTATATATACGAAGATGACTGTTTTTAAAGTGGAAAACCAAGGGTGGGTTTTAAGGGTTATTTTTCTCCTTACAATATCTCTAGACAAATTTAGATATTTTGGAATAAAGAGGGGATAGTTTGGAGAAGCTTTGATAAATTTCCCTATCCTTCGGCTTATTCATAATTGCTAGAATTTAATTGTTTTTAATAAATTTTTGAGTTCCACCAACCATATTAAGACAAGTGGCGTGTTTTGGCACCGTATGCTTGAAGAGGGAATGTGGTTAAATGTGATTCACTGAATAAAGGAGGGAGAGTTTGAAGAAGCTTTGAGGAATTTCCCTATCCTTCGGCCTGTTCATAATTGTTAGAATTTAATTGTTTTTAATAAATTTTTGAGTTCCACCAACCATATTAAGATAAGTGGCATGTTTGGCACAGTATGTTTGAAGAAGGGATGCGGCTAAATGTGGTCCACTCGGTTATTGTTCAAGAAATTATTATACTTTGTGTTGCCCTGCAATTAAGTCACTATATTTTGATTTATGTTACTCGAGATCCTTTCACTATCTAAATTGTTAAAATCCAAATAGCTCTTAAAATTTTAACTTAACCCAAGGGCTAACTTGTTCATAAAACAGATTCAAAACTTATTTCTCCAAGATTAAAACTTTAGGAATGTTACAGTAATGACATTCAAATATTCATTGATTCTTTAAAATATCGAATATGTGGAATAGGAAAGAGATATTCTCAATGTTTCTATCTCATAATTAAAATCTAGTCTAGTAAAACTAATACAAGAATGACTTATTTATAGGACCACTAACTTGTGGAATAAATCAAATAATAATTAAATTCTACTAAGACCAAGGAATAATAATTGAATCTTAAACCTAGAAGGAATAAAAATTAACATAATAAAATCCTAGAGAGATTGGGAAACATGATCAGGTTTGACTTCATTATCCATCACCATACCAAAATGTCAAATTTGGAAAAATTTGACGTAAAAAAATGATTCTCAATGTTATGTTTAAAAATTAAGAGTAGTGCTATCAAGGGAGTCTTAGATAGGACGGTCCTATATGTCTAGTAGTACAACCATTAACTAACTTTATAACAAGTGGAATTAAATCAAACTTATATATACTTTTATTTTCTTTGTTTTATTATTTTTTTTGAGAAAAGAGGACTTTTATTCAATAATCGATCCAAACTGGAGTGCATCATCTATCAAAGTAGAAAGCGAATGAAATAACACACTAGGACCTGACAAAGAACTAGCCGCTCGAGCAAGTGTATTAGCAGCATAGTTTGCAGACCTCCTAACACAAGCGAACTCTATACCATCAAGTTCAAATGTCAAAAGCTTACAATCCTCCACTATTAAACCAAAAGAAGAAATATCAATTCGTGATTACCGAAGGGCTTCAAATGCTGCCAAGGCATTCATCTCCACAGTAACGCGGATGAGATTCATTTCCTTAATCCAAGTTAATGCCTCACGAATGCCTATCAATTCAGCTATCCTCGCATCGAACAAACCCTGCACGACGCTCTTCCGATCTTTTAACTATTTTTGCACCCCAAGAAAGATGCTCTCTTGTCTCGCAATATCAGCCTAAGGCCAATGAACCGCTTCTTCGAGAAGATGGTGGCATCTATATTCATTTTGACCAAGTTGACCACTGGACCACCTTCAACGCACAATGCTAGGCACAGATTCGACTCTTCTACGAGATTTGGCCATCTTAGCCTCATTGCATTGAGTATGCAAGATATTAGCTTAAGAAATCACCTTTACGTGGTAAAAGGGACCTGCCATGCCTGACAACTTCATTTTGGCTATGCCAGAGAGCCGAGCAAGCATAACAGCCTTCTCCCTCCTTGTTTACTCAATTATGCTTCGCAAAAATAGTAATCGCTCCTTGAAAGGTTGGCCATCACTGCGCTGGAAATCAGCCGAGGAAGTAGCTCGTATCAACCGAGCATATCCCACGAGATAATGTAGTGTAGTTTAATTCTCCGAAAGACAAACCGGACATAGCCGCTCAACATTAATCCTCTTTGCACGTAGCTGACCCAATGTGGGAAGAACGGAAGCTCGCCAAACAAAATTCCTGATCCTCGGAGGCACCTTGAGATCCCTCACAATGCTCCAAAGCCTATTGACAGAGGAAAGAGAGTCACCATGATGAATATGTTGAGCCAATTATGCCACTTCTCACTGTACAAGCTCCTTGGATATCATGCCTGCAAAATAGCCTATTAATATTCTCTCCCAATCCAAGTGGTACTTGCAAAATTAAACTGTGACCTCTAGGACTGAAGAAATCATGGATAACCTCCATATCCCAACTACGAGTATTGGGTGACATAAGTTAATTTAACGTAATGTTCTTACCATCCGGAATCATAGGAGAAATAGGAACACCATCCTTGTCATCAAGAAGCGATAGACCTCTCCAAACCCTCACATCACACGTGATGCCAATTTGAAATGTAGTGCCTTTCCTCAAGAGAAACTAACTCGCCATAATACTTCTCCAAATCACGTTGGGGTTGTGTCCCAATTTGGCATGCAAAAAATCCATCAAGGGAAGTAACGAGCTTTTAATGATTTAGTGACCAAAGCTTAAGGATCAGCCAAGAACTTCCATCCTTGCTTTTCCAAGTCATCTCATGTATCTACTTAAATCCCAAATCCCCACGCTTTTTAGGGAAAGCCTTTTCCACCTCATCCACGATATCTCCTTAGTCGTACCCTTGTTGGTTTTCCACCAGAATGCATTCATGGCTTGTTCAATCTTTGTAAAAATGTCATTCAGGAACAAAAAGACACTCATGCCTAGTTGGAGATAGTCTGAGCCACTAATTTTAATAGAATCTCCTTACTAGCCCTCTATAATGATTTCTCCTTTTATCCATTCACTCTCTTCCATATCCTATCCTTTATGAAGGACAAATTTTCCCTCTTCTTTCTTCCCACCAATGATGGCAATGCTAGATAGAATTCCAGCCCACACACTGCTCCAACTCCTAGAAATATACAGATTGCTTGGTGCCTCTCAATAAAGACATTCGAGTTAAAGGAGAGAACTTATTTCTTGAAATTAACCTATTGGCTAGACTCTAGCTCATATACACGCAAAAGATCTCTAATCAACCTCGTTTCCTCTGTATTAGCTCATAAGAAAAAGAGACTATCATGAGCAAAGAATAGATGAGAGATAGAAGGAGCTCCTTCGGCCACCTTACAACCATGATTGACTCCAATTTCCGGTTTCTGCCTTAGAACATTAGACAACCCCTCTGCAGATGTGATAAAAAGATAAGGTAATAAAGGCACCCCCTGTCTTACCCATCTCTCTGGTACGATTGGCCCCAACTCACATCCATTGTGCAAAACATAATATTTCACTGAGTATATACACATGAGAATAAGATTAACCCATGGTCTGGAAAAGCCCTTCCGAATCATAATTGCTTCAAGAAAACCCCGCTCAAGCTTATCGTAGGCTTCGCTAATGTCAATTTTCAAAGCAGCTAAGCTTCCGTGTCTTGGATTTGCCGTTTAAAATAGTGGATAGTCTCAGATGCACTTAGAATATTATCAGTGATTAAACTACCATGCACAAATGCATATTGAGTCTCAGAAATAATCAAAGGTAAGGTATTCTTCAACCGATTACCTAAGACCTTAGCAATGATTTAGTACACAACATTGCATAAAGAAATAGGTCGAAGATCACCCATCAGGACTTTATTTCTTAAGGACAAGAACAATAGCAGTAACTTTCAATTCCTCAATCATTGAATAGTTATTCAAGATATTCAAATAAATAAAGATAACATCTTGCCCAATAATATTCTAAAATTGTTGAAAGAATTTCAGGTTTATTCCATCAAGTCCTAGCGATTGATAAGGATGCATCTGGAATAGAACTGTCTAAACTTTATCCGCCGAAAAGGAAGTCAAGAGTTGAATGTTATGCTCTTCCAAAACTCAAGCAGTAGTCTATTGCACAGTCCCAACTGGCATTTCCATATTTCTAGTAGTGTAGGTCTCGGTTGAAATCCAATGGCGTCTTTAAGCTGAGTAAAGATGTTGAATTTCTTCTGAGCTGCAGCAACCAAGTGAAAGAATCGTATATTTGCATCCCCCTCCCCTAACCAAAGCTATTTTGCTCTTTGCTTCCAAGAACTTTCCTGCCATCTCAAAGTGTCATAATACTTTTGCTGAGCCCATTCAAAAGTTCCCATTGATGCCGTATCCTATCCACTGTAGACAACCTTTGTAATCTCTTTACAATGCTTAATTTTCCCCTTGAACTCCATGTTTAGTTTGAACTCCATTCAAAAAGATTTTTCCCGTGTGTGCTGTGAAAAAACGCCACTGACTTTTCTCTCAACTATTACTAATGACTTCTTGGCAGTCCCTTTCATTGACCCATACATTCTCAAATTGAAATCTTCTATTTGACCCCTGTGGGAGGCTGTGGCTGCAAAAGGATAGCAACCACATTGTAGCATAAATTGACGGTATAGCGACTACACGATTAAGACATTGCTCTATCCAGTTCTCAATGCCTCGCCTTCTAGACCGCCTGAATTAGTTTCCCTCCATACCCAAGCCATAAAGTACACAGTCTATTAAAGCATCTTGGAATCTATCGATTAATCGATTAGGATGACTAGTGCGCCTATATTTTTCAATATAGGATAATATGTCAGTAGCCTCAAGGCAATGGAAGAGGTGCATAAAAGACTCCAACTTTCATGCCTACGACTATGATTAGGAATACTGTAATAGCCAGATAACCTCCATATATATTGGATACTAATGTTAACCTCCATATCAATATGAAATATATAGAATAGCTCAAAAGAGTTGCCATAGTTTTATTCTTCCATATAAGGCCCAAACCACCACTATGACCCACACAATCAACAACAAAGAGACCTTCGTAACCTAGATGAACTTTTATTTGCTCCAAATGTGAATTATATGCCAATGTTTCAATAAAAAAAAAAATAAAGTCAGGCTTATTATCTCGTACTAGGTGTAGAAGAACCTGAATTGCCTATGGGTTGCCAAGCCCTACGACAGTTTCAACTTAACATAATTATTCGACTTGGTAGGCCTGAACAACAGGTCCCACTGCTGCTCTAATTTTTTTTTTTTTTTGAAATAGTACCATTTTCACTACTTGTAACACAATCAAGTAAGCCAAGAGATGGTTCCCCAAGCTTCTCCTTGAGACGACGCCACTTCGAGTGAGTAAGTATGACCCCTTTCTTATTGCAATCCATCCCATCAATGCCCTTTCTTTCATCATATAATCTAGAATATCCTCAACCAGGTTAGGAATGGGAGCATTTCCCTTAGCAGTTTTGTTGGTTTTTGACATAGGATCCTTAACTGTATTGGACACCATCTCTTCTTGCCCATTGTGTTGAAAAGTACTACCATATCTAGCACCTTCACCATGCAACCATCTTTAACACAAAGTGAACCGCTGTCGGGGCCTTGAGCACGAAGCCAGGGTCTATATATGCGGATCACTTCCCCCTCTAGTTTCTCAAATAAGCTATCTTAGAATTTTTCTAAATGCCCAGGCTTGCCATACACAAAACAGAAGGTCGATAGTCGCTTATACTTGAAACTCACCCAAATCTAGTCACCCCTGCCTTCTTAATCTTCATCCTCCTCTTAAGGGCATTATGGCAAATCCTTCACGTTAGATTCCAAGAATGTGCCAAGATATCCCCAAATATTTTTAGCCACATGCTCCGACATAAACCCTATCGGAAGATCGCAAACTTACACAAAATGCTACGTGATTTAGTTCCACATGAGAGGGGTTCATTGTTCTCCAATTGTTTTAGAAAAAGACATGCTGGTCAAAAGCCCACGGCCCCCTTTTGAACACCCATTTTATATCCAAACTGAGAAAGAATTGGAACATGAAAACCAAAGCCCTCACTTCTTTGATACAAATGCCCTTCACCGGTCTCCATATGAATGCCAAGGTATTCTTCATGGCGACCACATTGATGCTTCGGTCAGTAAGAAGCCTCCCGACCAAACAAAAGGGCAACTTCTAATGCACCTACGTGGCAATCTCATCCCCTCCAAGATCCAAGCCTCCTTCTTCATCCTCCAATGTAAGCCTCCCACAAAGCCCTAGCAAGAGTAGAGATTAGTAGAGATGTGGTCAAGATCGAATCAAACTAAAGCAGCAGACTTGCGAAGTCCCAAGAAAAAACCCTAACTTGCATAGAGAGCAAGACTAACATGAACTATTTTTTCTTTGTCTTAATTTAATGAAAACTACCTACTTGAATAACAGAAGTGTATTAAGT
This sequence comes from Nyctanthes arbor-tristis, assembly GCA_963692815.1. NCBI lineage: Eukaryota > Viridiplantae > Streptophyta > Magnoliopsida > Lamiales > Oleaceae > Nyctanthes > Nyctanthes arbor-tristis. Next base: position 22,370 of record CAVNYN010206907.1, on the reverse strand, counting down.
TTTTTGTTTTGAAACACCAAGTGTATTAAGTTCTTTTTTTTTTTTGAGGGGGGTCCAAAAGTATTAATTTATTTTAAATAAAAATCCCAAACCCTTTTTTTTATTAATTTTAAGTTAAAATTTAGTCGATGAGTTTTTCTTTTGCTAATTCTAACGTATCTAATGTTAATATTATGTTAGGTTAATCTCATTATTGCGTGAATATATAGGTCTTTATTCATTGGTAGATGCATTAATAAGTCATTGTTTTCATCAGGCATATACAAAATTCACCAGTCACTTTAAGCACAATGTATCAAACACAAATTAAATATTATTATTTCATAATAATAATATGAAGCAACTTAGATAAATATGAACATGGCTTAGTCACCATGGTCATTTATATTATATATTTTTTTGTTTTGACATTCTTTGTTTTATGATGCAAAGTATGACCTTATTCGAGTACTATTTCTATATGCAGTTAATTTAATAAAATAATAATACAAATGTTGTTGATTGTAAAATGTCAAATGATTAAACTAGCTATTATGCACTTGCTTTGAAAAGAATATAATTTAATTCATTACTAATGCGCCTACTGATGAATAAAGATTTATTCATATAATTCTTGTTGCGGACCTTTAACCCTGGACTTTATTGTAAATGCACTTTTGATTGATCATCAAGAATGAGAAGACTTTCTTTTGACTGTTTAGAAAAAAGGGATAATAATAAGTTAACAAAAAGTTTCTTCTCCAAATTTGTAAGTTAGACTTTTTTTTACTTGATTTGCAAGTTAGAATTAATAAAAGATTTATTAGGAGATCTTTAGAGGGGGGAAGTGAGTGATATTTGAGATTTTATTGTATTTAAAATCAATACAAGTTGGTTGTTTTCATTAGGTTAAGAGAGAAAAACAAAAGTGTATTTAAACGATCGAGGTCCTTTCACTGGATATATATGACCCTCCAACTGAAAATTCTCACATTCATGTCACCATCATTAGGTGATATTAAATGATAAGTTTAATTCAAAAATCACATGTCTCCACTTTTAGTTATCGTTTAACGGCAACACACTACCACATCAGATATTGATTATCACCACTGATGATGGAAAGCGTTATTCAAAAATTAAGTATTTGTCGAACGGGAACAAGAGGTTGGGGCCTTCTCCGCTGCGACCTTAAGCATTAATTAGTCCATTTTGCATAACTATATGCCTACATCGAATTAATGATATGAAAGTATCCGACTATTTGACAAAACCAATCCAAAAATACATTACTCGCTTTGCTTCATGTGTTCGTTTTGAGTAATGGTAAATTTTTACATTATTAGTTCACCAATTAATTTATCGGTTTTGTGGTAATAAAAAGGGTAGAACTATCAATTAAGACACTTAAATAATTTGAGTTTTAGATATTTTAGAGTCAAAATTATAAACTGGTGAACTAATTGATAAACCAATAGAGCGTGTGGCATTACTTCATTGTTTTATTTCCTTATGGTGTACCAGTGAGAAATAGAGTGTGTTATTGGCCATGGCCAGGCGTGTCGATTAAGCTCAGTAAGTTACAGAACATATTGAGCTTTTCTTATGAAACTGTCAATGTCAATGAAATTTTGTGGAACATAGAGCATCTCCAATGCATGATCTTGGATCTTGAGTGGTTTAGAGGAGAGACATAGAGAGAAATGGTTATTGATGATACCCAAGCATGTCCACTAAGCACCGTATGTTATGCAACATTTTGAACTTTTCTTCCGAAACTGTCAATATCAATTAAATTTTGTGAGAGTTAAGGACCAAAGATTTTCACATTCCATGCTAGGTCCCACTTAAATGTTCCAAGAGTTTAGGCACAATTTGTTTCTAATTATGAAATGAATCCACTATTCATAGGTAATGATTTAGACAATCTTTTATAAAATATAATGAATCCACCATTTATACTTAAATCTTTTTTTCCCAATTACACAATACACAGGGATAAGATTGTTATTTTATCCAATTTTGTAGACTAGTGTTCAAAAAATAACCTACAAATATTATTTCCTATTATGATTATGGATAAAGTATAAAGAGGTAGAATCAACACTGGATCACAAAACAGGTAGAATCAACACTGGATCACAAGAATTTAGGCACGAATTGTTTCTATATACTCTCTCCAACCCAATTATATAGCTCACTAGTGTAGTTAAGTGCATTGCACGTAAGTTTGTGTTAATAATAATCTTATCTTTATAGGTATATTAATATAACAACACGTCAACTTAAACATATAATGAAAGATTCTTAGGCGAAATTATATGAGTCCGCATTTTACACAACTTACTTGGTTTCAACACAAGGGATCGAATCAACCCTATTCAATCTCAATGTCTAAACTCCTATAAATCGCATTGCATAGTTCATAAACTAACATACTACATTAAAGAAACATTGAGATCGGGTTAAATTTATATTATCTATTGTATATATCTTCAATATATCCCTTCACATGCATGGAGGCTGGATTTTTCCTATCAAAACCTAATATGTGAATATTGGCAGCGAGATTCAAATCAGGACATTTGTAAATATGTGAATTAATAAAGTATAAGGTTTTGTATTGAAAACAAAATGTTAAGAAAAGAAGTAAGTAAATTTATTGTGTATGAGTTAGTTAAGGGTGAGTTAATACACCCTGCAGTATTAGCACGAACAAATGCTCACAAACAAACATACACTGTCAGAAATTGATAAAGAAGTAAACTCGAGAAAACTTAAGAAGAGTCATGAGTTGTTAAGTACATAGCTTGTAGTAGTGGTGGCGGTGGTGATAATAATGCAATTAAAAAGATAAGGAAAAAGTAAACTTCTATTTTGCTATAATTATATTTGGATAGTAAACTGAACACGGATCCATTAAGAAACCAAATTTCAATGAGTTTAATGTATATTTGAACATGCAACTTTGCTTTTTTGCTATACCTAGTGTATATAGACCATAGGTACCTTGAATTATTCAACATTTGTGAGTACAAGAGCCTCCTTCACCTTTTAAGAATTCGTAAACAGATACTTCATCCTCCTTTGTCAACATAAGATTCAATCACTTCTTTCTCAATATGAACTTTTCCTTTGAATGTTGTCACTATCTATAAGAGTAAGCTCTACTCTAGCTTCAGAAGCAAAGAAGCATATTCTTCCACTAATAAAACACTATGGGCCTGGTCTGTTTGGTGTTTTCAGGGTGTTTTCTATTTTTGACAAAATAAAGAAAATGCGTTCTGTTGACCATTTTTGAGAATGTTTTCATGAAAACATTTTGGCCAATTAATGAAGGAGTTCTAGAACTTGAAACTGTCATTCTCTCCATTCTTAGCCCAAAATGCACAACAAAGCCTAGAACTGGAGAAGGCCTTCTTAGTGTGAACAATCCTCTTCCCGTGTCGCTTGCGCTCACACTGTCTCTACCCCTCTTACTTTCTCACTTTGAAATCCCATCTAAGTTTTGTCTCTCCCCTAAACCCACATTGTCGTTGCCTATCCCTGACGCCCATCATCGCCGCAGGTAAGCTTGTTGCCTTACATACAAGAAATCTCGGCAATTGCGACAAAAATTTCCGATGACTCCAAAATTCGCCGCTACAGCCAAACAACCAGTCACCACAGTAGGGTTATCCCTATAGCGGCGACAAATTGATGTCGCCGCTGTAGGTAGAACCTATAGCGGCGACATAAGAACCTACCGTATTCTAGCTACAGCGGTGACAAGGTCTACCTGTAGTGGCGACAAGAAAGTCGTCGCTATAAAGCATGGCAGGAAGATTTCCCGCCTTTCTTTTGCCTTATACCGACGAATTTTCGTTGCTATAGATACCATGTTTGTTTGTATTGTTATGATAATTTATATAATATATATTTTATATGAGATCGGAAGAGAAAATTGCCTTAGTTCAATTGGTAAAGGGCTTGAAGTTGGAAGAAGACTTCCCAGGTTCGAATCATGGTGGAGGCAAAATAATTCCTCAATTAAGTGAGGAGGAGACGGGTCAGGTCATAGGGGGCGGGGTCGTGGGTCGGGTCGAATATTTTTTGTGGCCCAAAACCATTTCGTCTATAACGGCGACACATATGTCATCGCTATAGCTGTTGTTGCTACAGGGTTTCTAGTCGTCGCTGAAAGGTAACAGGTACTGGCCAATAGTAACAACGTGGTCGTCACAAAAAGTCACCGCTGTTGGTCTATAGCGGAGACTTTTGGGCTTGGAGCGACGATAATGTCGCCGCTATTGGTGACATTTCTTGTAGCCTCTTTACCCTAGCCCTCAGTTGGTTGTATTAAATCTGAATTTTATGTCTTTTTTTTTTTTTTTGGTAATCGATGATGACCTTGCAGCAGCCGGCCAGACGTGTAGGGAGTCGAGTAGTAGGCGTTGATCAGTAGCAGTCGTAGCAATAGCTTCCGGCAAGTACAGAATCGGCCAGGTAAGTTGTTGGAAAGCCCTAATGGACTATGATAGAATTCTTTAGAGGACATTGTGTTTTGGGATAATTCTGTGAATTTGTTGCCTTTATTCCAGTGGCCCTTTTGCTTCAAAATTTCAATTATTCATTGATATTCTATAGCTTCATAAATGGTGAATTGTGGTAAAGTAAGGTCCTTATTCTTGTTGCATTGATTTTTTGAAAAGATATAGTTTGTGAATGTGTTGGGGAGAAGTAGAGAAATTATAGGGGAATATGATAATCCTGTTGGCTTTGGTATTTGGCTCGATGATCATGCATAAGGAGTGTCACAATATTGTTGGTATTGGCATTTGATTTGATGATTAACCTTTTAGTTGATTAAAAGCTTAAATTAAAAAATCAATTTGATGGTAGTTTCCGTTGGACAGACATAATTTCACCACAATGATTTCTTTTGTTTGTTTCCTTGTCACTAGTCTTTAATCAACTAGTCTAAGATAGAAAGGTTCATGTTACTCCAACTGAGTAATGAAACTGGGGATTGGTTTTTTCTCAGGTTTTGTTCCCCCCCTTTTGTTTCCCTTTTTTTTCCTTGGGCTAAAGAAGACACCAGCGCCAAAAGGATTTATGAGTTGGGAAATGTGAAGTGTGACTTACAAAATGCGAATTGTGAGTTTTTTCTTTGTATTTGTTTCTCTTTTTTTGCTTTTTTTCTTTTAGGTTTAGTCTAGTTTTGTTTTTTTTTTTTTTTCCAGTTAGATTTCCCCTTTTTTCTTCCTTTGGGCTGAAAAAGACAACATAAGCTAAATGAATTTTCACTCTTTTTTCCTTTCTTTGTTGGTTTTCGGTTTAGTCTAGTTTTTTTTTTTTTTTTATTTCCCCTTTTTCTTCCTTTGGGCTATAAAAGACAACATTAGCGTGAGTTGTGATTTGTGAGTTTTTTCTTTCTATTTGTTTCACTCTTTTGTTCTTTCTTTGTCGGTCTTCAGTTTAGTCTAGTTTTGCTTCTTCTTTTTTTTTTTTTTCAGCTTTATTTCCCCTTTTTTCTTCCTTTGGGCTAAAAAAGACAACATAAGCTAAATGAATTGTGAGTTGTGATTTGTGAGTTTTTTTCTTTCTATTTGTTTCTCTCTTTTTTTCTTTCTTTGTTGGTCTTTGGTTTAGTCTAGTTTTGCTTCTTTTTTTTTCGGTTTTATTTCCCCCTTTTCTTCCTTTGGGCTAGAAAACACAACATAAGTGTGAGTTGTGATTTGTGAATTTTTTTTTCTACTTGTTTCACTCTTTTTTTCTTTCTTTGTTGGTCTTCGGTTTAGTCTAGTTTTGCTTTTTTTTTTTCCTTCAGTTTTATTTCCCCTTTTCCTTCTTTTGGGTGATAAAAGACAACATAAGCGTGAGTTGTGATTTGTGAGTTTTTTCTTTCTATTTGTTTCACTCTTTTTCTTTCTTTGTTGGTCATACTAGTTTAGCCTAGTTTTGCTTCTTTTTTTTCAGTTTTATTTCCCCTTTTTCTTCCTTTGGGCTAGAAAAGATAACATATGTAAAATGAATTGTGGTATGTGAATTGTGAATTATTTTTAATGTACTTCTCAATGGTTTTACTCTATGTGTGCCATTACCAACAATATGCGGTAATCTATATCTCAAAAACTACAAGAATGTACACTTATAATGTGGTTTGTTCAAATAGGTCAACTTGTTGGTTCAGTTCTATATATCCTCCTGCAATCTTTGTTATAAATTTGTTATTTTATAAAACTATGTATGTATAAGCTACTTTTGTTAAAAAAAAAATTTTTGTATATATAAATCTCTTTTTTTGGCTATAAATTTTTTTTCCCTATGTAAATCTGTTTGTATAATCTTTTTCTTTTTTTTTTCTTTTTGTATATATGATTCTTGATGACGAGTTTGAGCCAAATCAAGATTCTAAACCAATACAGTTTAATTCTAGTCAAACAGCTCAAATAGGTCAAGTGCGGGATGAGATTGCTATTCAAATGTAGAAAGAATACTCAACGACATGATGACTTTGTAAATCCATTTTACCGGCCATAAAATATATGTGGTACTATTATTTCATTTACATAGATTTAGTGCATATCAACATAGACATTGTAACTTTGATGTTTGATTTTGTTAGAGTCTAAACTCTGTGTGATTATTTTAATTACGTGGAATTATTGCTATTTATATGCCTTAATTACGAGACAAGTTATACTTATATTGCTTGGCTGTCGGCATTCGTGATTAATAATAATATATCTCGAGTATATCTATTGGTAAGGTTAAAAAATTTATAGATAACTTGATAGATAACGAAAGTATATATTTTGTTCAATATGTTTAAATTTTAAATAGAAGGTAACATAAGCAATTCGTTATATGTCATTGTGGAACACTACAAGAAATGTCGGCTACTGCGACGAAAATTTCCGACAACTCCAAAATTTGTCACTACAGCTTTGGCTGTAGCGGCAACAACCAGTCGTCGCAGTAGGGTTACCCTTATAGCGGCGACAAATTGATGTCGCCGCTATACATCACACCTGCAACGGCGACATCTAATGTTGCCGCTATAAGTTCTACCTACAACGGCGACAAGGTCCACGTATAGCGGCGACAAGAGAGTCGTCGCTCTAAAGCATGGCGGGAAGATTTCTCGCCTTTATTTCTTGTATCTACCAACGAAAAGTTGTTACTAAGTGAATGTTCAATCCATTATATTTGCATTTTTAATATATAATATATATTAAAAATGTAAATAATGGATTGAACATTTACTTAGTCCAGCTGGAAGGGCGGCATGCTTGTGGAGGGAAGGTCACGGGATCAAACCTTCATGAGTGCAAAACAATTATTAAGAGAAATGAAGTTGGGCTAAGGTGGCGGGTCCGTTCCAAATGCAGGCGGGTCGGGTAAAATTTTTTGAAAAAATTAATGACAAAATGGTTAAAATTTATAGGGGCAACATCTAGTTGTCACTATAGGCGTCGTCGCAATAGCCGAAAATGTCGTCGCTATAAGGCTATTGGTACGGGGTTTTAGTATCGTCGGAAAAAGTCGTGGCTATTGATCTATAGCCGCGATATCTAGGCCTATAGCAGCGACTTTGTCGCGGCTATAGGCCAAGTTTCTTGTAGTGGAAATAGATGTAGGGTTATATTTCTATAGTATGTTTTGTGAATAATTTTTTTTAGAATATGTTAAACGGAACGCGTTTTCCAGTTTTGCATTCTGAAAATCAATTTTCAGACAACACAAACAGAACGCTTTTTTAGCAAATAAGAAATCAGAGAATGAAATTAGAGAACAAAAAAGGTTCTTCAAAATGAAAATAGAAACACAAACAGAACGACACCTATATCTTTCAAGGAAAAAATTTATTGCATGAAACCATAAAAACAAGTGCATGGCATCCCTAAGGATGTGTAATGGCATATATTTTTTTAATTGACGTAATGTAAATAGAAGCATAGAATAGTAGATTCTTCTGGATCCTGAATAGGCGATTAATAACACATCTTATTTTTGCTTAGTTGATTAATAAGAAATCACACCATAGGCCACTTAACATACAAAAACTAGAAAAGGTGTAACACCGAACAACCTTCACAATAATCATGTAATTCCAGAAAGTCCATGGACACAAAGTATCAGAGACTGCAGTTCAAAGATTACAAGCCTGATGAAATACAAAATGATCAACATTCATGTTCCATATGGAAAATATGAAAATGTCAGCATCTATTATGGTGTGGGAACATGATCATTAATTTAAATGAGCCGTACACCTGCTTAAGCAATTAACATTTATTTTGAAGAAATTCTTGCCCTCTACTCATTGTTGACATATGGGAACCACAACTCTTCAAACAATCACTTGTGGTTCTATCATGAACACTCCATTGTAACATTGATCCTGAGCTTAGCTTTGACAATCTCTGTTTGCTACAACATATCTCTAGTTATATACATTGTATTAGCAATTTTACAAGAAAGGCCATGTGTAATCCTAGAGTAGGGGACAGAGAAGACGTTGTAGGCCATAAGGACTCGATCACTACCTGGGTATAAATAATTAGATTAGACTATGCAACCACATACTCCTATTAATATCTTCATAAAGGTAGTAATTAATTGAAAAAAACATATAAAAACAATAGGGAAGTAGTACAATAAAATTTATATAGCAGTACAATATAAACATCTATTAAGACAGCTCTAATCACAAGAGTTAAGCCTGCAAGTTCTTGCATTTGTAGCAACGGAAACGCTTACTTCATGAAATATTTTAGAAAGACAGCTAACAAGATTAGTACCACTCCTATACTAAGTCCAGTATCAAAACATCTAGTCCATGTCATTTCAATAGATTAAAGAAGGAACCAACAAATGGCACAAAGAAAAAATTATGATTCGGTAGATACCAAAAATAAATAGGTAAACTCTCCACTTCCTAGAGTCCTAGAACAAGTTTGTCTTATTATAAACACCACCATCTTGAACCCACCGTCTTCTTCTATCATTTTAAAGGAACAGACCCCCCTTTAAAGGGGAAAAAAATATAACGGCATTAACTCATAAGAATATAAAAATTGATATATAAGGACAAAGATATGACTTGGGACATAAAATGTATGCAAAATTAATGATCTTAGATGCCCTCTCTCTCTCTCTCATGCCCTAGCATGTCTTTGCATCCAAGAATAATTCATAGGAAAATCACTTCATGGAATAATTTTACCTATTCTTTTTGCGGTTACATTTGGTATTTCTCGAGCTCCACATATTGCTCCATCTGGAGGAGGATTTGCAAAAGCAATCATTTTATCTTTTTTCTAAAGTGGTTGATAATAATTTCAAAACAATCTAGGTATCTAAGACATCCCCTACTATAACCAATATGTACAAAAAAAGGATACAAAAAACTAACAAATTAATTACGAGTTCATGAGAATACCTATTTATCCAAGCTATTCATACTATCAATGAGTACTACAGGCAAATCATATGCTCCAGATTGGACAATTTTGCAACTTTTTACAGCACAAAGATCAAAGAAGTGATGTATGGGTGCCAAAGAGTGATAATGTATTGGTTGAAATTGGGACCCCAGTTTGGCTGATCTCAAAACCTATAGCTTCAACACATCAAAAGCTTATAAGTTGCAATTATGATTTGCAAGAAAAGCTTGAGCTTTGTGATTATGGTCAATGAAACTTGTAGAGAGGGAACAAAACTTATGTGAACATCTAGCGGTGGCTGTGTTAATAGTCTGGGACCCAAAGCTCTCTTCATTCACTACCAGTCGCACAACCTTGACTAATATGGCGACATTAAGGGTGTTGCAAGTTGGAATAAGAAAAACGCAAATATTTTCAGATTTTCATTTGTTTTATTGTAAGTAGATAGATAGCGTTTTTAGTAAACAATGAATTACAAGACATGATTCAACGTATACGAGCAAAGCACGAATATTTGATCTCTCCCTAGGGGTGGCAAAAAAAAAAAAAAAGAACAGCAGCAACTAATATGGCCGAAAATTGCCCTAGACCAACCGATTGATATTCAGCAGAAACCTTGCCTGGGATGAGAACCTTACCTTGTAGAAACCCTGATGTCTTCCTCCCCGTCACTGGCAACCCTAGGAGTTCTATAAATAAAAGTTGCTTCAAAACCAGAAGTAGCCATTTTCGCAACCTATTTCCTCTTAACGTAAAAAAATGTTCGATTAGAAATCCAAGCCTATGCAATTTGGGGATTTGGAAAAGTAGACGGAAAACATCGCACAGGATATGAGAGGTGAAATATGCTAGGATTTGGTTAAAGCAGTCAACAGAGGCAAGGAGAAAAGGGCCGATTGCGTGTGGAATACAAAAAGAAGAATTGGAGTCCAAGAACAAGCCAGAGTGGGTGAGTAGGTGAAGTGCTATAAGGATGGCACAGGAACGGCATCCTACAGTGGTAAAAAGAGGAAAAAGAGAGGACATAAAAGGGAAAAATTGAAACTTAAAGAATTGTCTTCCTGGTTGCACATTACACTTTCAATGTTGTTACAATTTGGTATCTATAGTGGGAATTTCAATAAGCCAATTATATATCCACTTATATATATATATATATATATATATATATTTATTATACTAGTGGCACTAGGGGCGTGTCTGCGTTGCACCCAAGTTGCCTGTCATTGTACTTTTATTTTGCGCAAAATTAGACAAACTATTGGCCTAAAATGTAAATTAAAATATGCCCTTTAATTAGATTGAAAACCTATACGTGGAACATGTAAGCAATATATGGAAATGGAAAAGCCAATGCATTGAAAATCTAAAAACACATAAGTGCATATCTTATTGTATAATGAACGCAAATATTTACGAGCCATAAACCTTAGGAGTTTTCTTTTATTCAATGCCATTCTCAGATAGTAGAAAGGCTTTGCCGATTGATTATTTAGAAACCTTCTACGTCTTCTTGCAATTGGAGCATTTTATCATGCTTAATGAGTTATGGCAACCTTCTACATCTTCTTGCGCTTGAAGCATTTTCATGCCCAATGACTTAATACATACTATGATCTGGTGAACAATAGCCTCCATGACAAGCAATTCTATCTACCTCCTCGGGTAAAATTTGCATATAAGACAGAGAACAAGATCTGAGCAATTGGACTAAAACTTGAACATTTGATTTCTCGCATATAAGTTGTAGCCAATCCATCAAAATTTCTCATACAATAAAGATCTAAAATCTACGATAATAATAAAGAATGAAAGCATACAACCGTTAAGCACATAGTTTCTCATAATCTTTTATTGTGATTTCAAAATTCCTAACCACAGAACCTATTCAAATCCATTAACTTGTTTTAAAAATATCACTAACTTCATTTGTAGTTGACATGCCCCACCCCTCGTATCTCTAATATACTTGAAGTTAGACATGTGCCGACGATAAATTACAACTAATATTTGAAATCTACCGCCAAGGCTTGTGAATATACTAATTATTCTAGAAAAGTTTTGACAGCATCTCCCCTAATTTGATAACAAAACCATCCTGTATTAACACCCAACTTCAATTCCATTAACACCTCACAATATAATAATTACCATCATTGCAAATATCAATACTTCATATTAGTGAAGAAATATATTAAAATTGAACATAATTCGCATGAGAACACCCAATGCTTCCAAGTAATCTTAACCTCATCAACATTTATAAATCATAATAACATCAAACCCTATAACAATTTCTATATAGTGGCTAGTGTTCTTGAAACAGCAGGCTCAGCTATGACAAGTTGCCCAAGCTCTAATTTCCACCTAGTAGGCAAATATTGGGAAAACATATGAGCTGACTAGCCCAATAAATGGAGTTTTGTAATTAAACATGCTTTGAGAAATCAAAATATAACTTTTGCAAAATCTTGAGTAAAATGCAAAAGCCAACTTCTTGATTTTCAGAAATTTTAAATATAAATCGAATATCATCGTCAAGGCGAATTTATCTCACATCAAAACATTTATAGAATCATTACAATACTAGAAAACATCATGTAAATTCATTTCATTATAAGAATCATCATAAAATTGATCCCAAGACTATCCATAGTTTCATGTCACCATGTGAAGATCATATAAAGTCATACGCGCGTAGACACTAGTTTGGGTCATAGCTACTGTATGACCGCTTCGCCATAGGTGGCACAACAACTAGCTTCAGCTATAGCTAGCGTAAGAGGCCCCTTCGCTTGGGTGTCATTCATCTTGTCAGCTTAAGCCATAGGCCCCTTCGCCTGTAGGTGGCATATTTATAAACATAGGATACAACTTGAGAAACTTTTAAATCATTTATCGATTGAACTTCAAATAATTCATATCCTTGAAAATGCTTAAACACTACATTCATCAATTTCATAAATTTATCAAATGAAAAAAAAAAATTCAAAAAAATCTACAAAATCATTTTTGTCATCAATTTCACATCATATAAAATCAAAACATAACAAAATTTATTTATAAGAGATTTGAGAAAGTTTCCACTCACTGGCTCTACCTGGAAATCTAGCTTGTTTCGTAATTGACTCTAATTCTTTTCCCACTTCCTAAAACAAAATATGAGAATTACATTCAACATTGAATTACTATGGTGGCAATTTCTTACATATTATCAGGCTATATCACTTTAACATTTTGCCTCTCCATCTACCTATATTAATATATAACTCTCTTTAAAATTACGAGCCTATCATTTCCTTTCAATTCTTTAACATTTCCTCGTTTCTTCTTAGAACAAAATGCTGTCCAAATCTTATTTTCACGCTTAACTTCACTTATCTTCGAAACCTTCCCAATACTATGTTATTAAGGCACGTATGTCAAACCACGTAAAATTTCAGCATAGTCCCCCTCTATTAAATCCATATTTACATGCTTGGTTCCATAAAAATTAACTTCATAGCCTTCCATTTTAGATTCAATTCACCATTTGCTATCAACTAATCCATGAATATTAAAACTATAAACTCACTACTCAATTCCATGAGAATTTTCATTTTAAAATACCCAAATGGTGCTTTATTCAAAGTATTCAGCTTTAATTTTTCCTTCTTAAACTATCATTTCATATACCAACTTTAGATATTTTTATACTAGGCCTTGTCCTGATTCTAGTTTGATGTCCAAGAATAATTCCACCCCATGAATTTTCTTATTTAACTCATATTCATATAATAAAATCTCATAACTTAAAGCCTCAATATCACATTGTAAATTAACCTTAAAAATTTATTTCATAATAAGAGCTTGAGACAAAGTATAATTTACTCTTCTTGGATCTTTGTATAATAAACTAGTCCTTTAATAATCACCTTAATATTCACATAATAAAATCTCATAACTTAAAGCCTGAATATCACATTGTAAATTAACCTTAAGAATTTATTTCATAATATGAGCTTGGGACAAAGTATAATTTACTCTTCTTGGATCTTTGTATAAAAAACTAGTCCTTCAATAACATAAGGCAAAGTAAAAAGAGAGCTAAATGCACTTAATCAATTTCTTAAATTAAAACCAATACTTCAAACCTTAGAATCTCATATCATTCATATATTTCAAGAAATTTATATACATGTAGTTTATGTTAACAAACTAATCATTATCTCCTTTAAAATTCATCATATGACACTATATAGCAAAAATCCAAATTTCTCAATTTTTAGGGCTTATGAAAATCAATCCACAACATATAATAGGAGCTAAAATTAAAAGTAATAATTATTTCAACATAAAAATCAACTATATAACCCCAAATCAGAGGAATAAACCATAAATTCAACACTTATTAGAAAATATATAAATTCTAAAAATAATTCCTTGACTTACCTATATGAAATTACGCAAGAAAATCAAGAACCCAAGGTCAAGCCACACCAACTAGCTCAAAATCCCTCACTTCTTTTTCTTTTCCTTTTTCCCCCTTCCTTTTTCTTTTTCTTTTCTTTTTCTTCCATTTTTTCTGTTCTTCGGCCAACTCTCTATTTGTGCTTCTGTATGTATGTAATTTTACCCCAAATGCAAGAGAAATGTATAGATATTAGGAAAATTGCACCCAAAGTCTCTCAACTCCTTGCTTGTTAAAAGTTGGTCCTTGACAAAAATCTTATTTTTCCATAAGTCCTTCAACATTTAATTCTTCCTCTTAAAACCCTTTGATAACTTGGACTTTGACCCAAATAATTTAATTTTGACCTTGATTTCATTATTTCGTTTTTAACTTTTGGTCCATATATAGATCAGGCCTTAAGTTTAGGTAATTATGTGGTAAGGGGGCTACTCCTCTTGATAGATTGACCTTTTAAGATAGAACCCCAAGTCTTAATATGGTATTAAAGCCCACCAAGCTCAAACGAGCAATTCGATCCGGTTAAGACTCAAATGAGCACACGGATTTCAAGATTGATTTGCTCCAATGAGCCACCATCTTGCGTGGGCATGTTAAGGGATAATCCCATATCGAGTAAAAATAAAAATATAAATCAACATATAAGCACTTAGGCTACTCCTCTTAATATGTTGACCTTTTAAGATGGAACCTCAAGTCTTAATATTATGTGGAGTAGAAGGGTAAAGAAAATTCATGATGTCACAACACTCACCTCCTTTAAAAGAATTTCGTCCTCGAAATTCAACAATCTTAAGGTCTGGAGATTGAAATTACTAAAATTGCACATGACCGTCACTCTTCTATGTAGTTCTTCTATAACATGTGATGTCCAACTTATTTACTAGCGGAATTGTCGTTTATTCAACATTTATATCTTGCTAAACTAAGTCTTCTGACTTTCATTTTCACGTTGAAGTCTCTTCACTGCATGTACTTCCCCTACTGCCATTTTCCTCATAGTCATTTCAAATATTGATTGCCGCTTGCAATAGTCATGTCTCTAAAGTCTTTATGAGACGTAATAATGAAACCCTAACCATATTTATATTTTTCCAGCTCAATCTTTCCTTCTAACTTTATATAACACCCATGCTTAATTCACTTAACTCATGGATATAAGTTGTCTACTTTTAAAATCACCTTTAATATCTCTTCATCATATAAACTATTGGGGGATCATCTTTCTGAAATCTCAATAGCAAATGTTACTCAAAATCAGCCAGCATTTACCTTTCTTAATTCATATTTACATCATGGTTCTAATCATATACAAATGACTTAACGTCCTCTAGCTATAGGTTTGGTAAATAATTATAGTAGCAAGACTCTTGCAAGTGCTCATGGTTCTAAGCCCTTAAACCCATTCATGATCCATGATAAGAATCTAATTATAATATGCCTCTTTCAAATCTTTCCCTCTTTTTCCCTTCCCCTTATTTCACTTCCGACTTACCTAATTGTTAATCTCCACTAATTAGACCACATATGATAGTAGATATTTATCACTTCAATTTTAGTTCACTTTTAACTGCAAGTTCATATAATATGCTTCCTCCTTTCTTTCCTTGTATTCAAAGATATCTTCTTTCCTATATGATTAACCATACTCATTAATCTCATAAGCTACCAATTCATCTCATTCCATTCATTCTTTCCATACACACATGTGCTCTGTCCGTAATCATTCATCATACTAGTTTATCTTTTCACTATCATGAGTTTCCTTAATCTCTTCTATATATAGAAGCTGTCCGTCTTACCTTTTTTTATTGACTCCATCTCAATTGTCAAATTAACCTTATAGTTGAATATAGTATCACAAGCAGTTTATAAGACTTAATACCCAAATTCTATTCACTTAATTATATCAAAATTTCAAACAATATACAATATCATTTCATATATAATGGCTGTCCCATTTATGGAATAACTTGTAGCATCACCCAATCTTGTAGATTACCATGACTACAAAGCCTTGTTAACAATTTAATAATCAAAATTCAGTCACATTCCTGCCATGTAAACCAATTTATGAATTACTAATCTTATAATATCATAGTTAAATTCTGATGCTATTATTATTCTTAGTTTACATTGTGCTATCTTTCTTTTTGGAATTAGTCAAAACATCAATAGAACCCATAATTCTATCATTACACTATACCTCACAGGCCTTCCTAATACCAAATAAAGAAAATCCTGCCACCTTTTAGCTCATATTGTATCATGAATTCCAACTAAAAATAGCAATTTCATGTAATTCTATTTTCACATCCAAGGAACCATAGCATCCCATATAAGCCATACGAACAAGATCATAACTAAATCTTCATCCTTACAAGAATTTTCTATGAACCCAGTAAGAGAACCCAGGACTTGTTCTTAAATGAAAATAATGGTAGAAACAAGATGAAAGTTACTTGAATAGCTCGTCTCTTAGCTCTTCTTCTACCTTCTTTCCTCTTCCTATTCAGATTTCTCCAAATTATGAAGCAAAAGCTATTCTCAAAATTAAGTCAATCAAAATCTCAAACTTTCCACCTTGGTGTAGCCTTGAAATTCATCTAGAAATATATTATAGAATCTCACACTGTTAGGACGTCCAATATACTTTACATTTCCTTTTGAGTAACTCTCTAACTTCAACACCAATATCACACTTAAGATAATAAGACTGATACTAACTTGTAAAATAATTTTCCACTGCCATGCTCACTTGATTTAGTATTATTCCTCTTTGAGAAAAATCAATTAAAGCATGCTTCATAGCTACATAATACATCCCCAATATAACATCAAAATCATAGATGCCAAATGGTATTAGATTCACTTTCAAGTCCTGTCTATTCACTTCAAGGAAACAACTACCATAGACACTATTAGCTAATAGTGATTCCTTATATGATAAGACATCCCGTTCATCCTTGATTCACATGCCTAATAAGTGAAAAGTGAAGGAGATAAACATGTAAATCCATGACCAATTATAACCTAAACATCTTTAATAACATAATTAATATATCATCATAGCACCAAATAACTTTTCTATTTCTGAAATACTTTTCTTGACTTTTACTATTGCTAAATCTAAATTACAAAAATTTTACCATTAAAAGGAAAACAGTCACAGCTCTAATTTCTCCTTTGAGTTCTCTTTCCCATTGTCTTTCCGTGTGACCTTTACTTCTAATCAAAACTTCTCTATGTGGTTAAACGATTCAGCAACTTATTTTGATGCCATTAAAAATCTTGTATGAGATTCAAGAATTCATTCTATCTAGCACTAGCATCCTTATACAAGAATGGGTAGTATGTATCACATGACATCTATAAGATTAAGTATATTGCTATATTTGATTGCTGTTAACTGCCCTAACTATATAATCTTTCATAAACTGCTTTCATCACCTATATATATACCATAGGAGCATCCAATAATTACATATCATTATAAAGTAAATCATACACTTCTTCACCTTCCTTACCATTACCTTTATAAAAAGCAAAAGAAGTTTGGGGCAATATCTCTCATACCTACGAGCCTGGCCACCGCATTACATGAGTATTTCAAGCTACAACATTGGCATGCTAGTATAATGCAGTATGAATACCAAAACTTGCTTTGATACCAAATTGACATGCCCCACCCATTGTATCTCTAATATACTTGAAGTGATGAGATGTACACAGACGATAAATTCTAACTAAAATTTGGAATTTACCGCCAAGGCTTATGAACATATACACTATTAAAAAACACGTCTGTACCGACGGCAAAAATCCGTCGGTAACGGTCAAAATCCGTCGGAAAAGTGTGTTTCCGACGGGGAAAGAATGGTCGGAAAATCCGTCGGAAATCGCCTTGTCGTTGATTTCCGACGGAGTAGTCTGTAATCACCGACGACTAAACTTTGTCGGTAATTTCCGACGGCTTTTGCTAGCCGTCTGTAAATTCTGACGACTGTTAGATTCCGTCGGTGATCACTGACGGGAAGTCTATCTGTCGGTGATCACCGACGGACGACGTAACATGTTGAAAAAATATTAATTTTAAAGCCATCCTACTTACCCGCTAACCCGACCCGAGTCCATACCCGGCAACCCGTGTATGTGACCCGACTTGCTTATGTATTGAAACTTAATTTCTCTCCATTGTTGGAAAGGGGAGGGTTCGAACCCCTCACCTCAAGGTTGGGGGAAGAGTTCCCAACCACTGGGCCATTGTTCATTCTTGTTTCTTATTTGTATCTATAATATATTTAACATATATTCTATAGTTTTTCCAATTTAAAAAATAAATAATATTATTGCACATTAAAAATTTATACACTCTTTACATTAATTTCTATGTTTTTCACTTTAAAATTTATGATCATTTGCAAATTGTGAGTTTGAAAAAGTTATTGTTTTATCAGTAATTCAAATTTTCTATAAAAGTGTTTAAGATAATTAAAAATTTTATACACGTGGATTAAAAAAAGTGACTTATATCAAACATTTTTTGCATCATTAAAGACTTATTTCACTATTTCTTTAGGGAAGATTTATTTCACTACTTAATCGTTAAGAGTAGAAAAATTTGGATAACATGTTTTGATGATGAATAAATTTGATGTATGTAAAATTATATAAATCACATCGACAGAGTAATTTTAACAAATAAAATTATATAAAAAATTTAAAGAATAAATTACAAACTGTTAAATTTCATAAATTAAAACATATACGTATTTCATCACGTCATTTATTAATTCTTAGAAATTATTGAAAAAATATTGATTATTTCCGATGGCCAAAAACTGGTCGGAGATTGTCGACGGCACGGAAAATCGGTCAGAAATAGCCAACGGTAGGTAAAATCCGTCAGTAATTTCTGACGGTCAAATGATACTGTCGGTACTTACGGACGGTTGTGTGATGTCCGTTGGTACTTAGCGACGGCTGTTGGCTGCCGTCGGTAACGACCAACAGTTTACGGTTGCCATCAGGAAATACCAACGAGTGTTGTAGCCGTCGGAAACTACCGACGACTTAGCTGTTCCGTCAGAGTTTACCGACGGACATTGGTATTTACCAACAGCCTGGACAAGTCGTCGGTATTTTCCAACGGCACCTCCTGCCGTCGGCAATTTCTGACAGGATATTTTTCCGTCAGAAATTTCCGACGGATTTTTATCAACCGTCGGTAATTACCGAAGGATTGACGTTCGACGGAATTTTGCCGTCGGTATAGGCGTTTTTCTTGTAGTGATACTAATTATTCTAGAAAAATTTTGACAGCATTTCCCCTAATTTGATAACAAAACCATTATGTATTTTGTAAAAAGTAATAATTTCATTGTTAACTTTTTTTTCCAAGCATGTAAGCACCCAACCTTTCAAAAATTGCACAAAAGGACCGTACATTTTATTTTGAAAATTTTCATTATTCACTTTTTCTATAAAGACAACTTTATCCTTTATTTAGATTAAAAAAATAAGAACACACTAATTTTGAAAATTTATTTTGAACTCTTTGCCTCTTTCTCTTTCTCACATTTATACATATTCATCTGTATATTGTTTTCTCGTCCATACACTTAATACAATATATACATGCACATTAATCAATATATTATATTATCTTTTCTATTTACTTACCTAATAGCAGCATCACCACCACTAATCTCGTAGTCACTTTAGGCAATAAACTCTTTGAAATTTAAACCTAAATAAGTAATGACAATTCAGATATAAGTGATATTTAAGTCATAAAAATTGGAACAATTAAAAATGTATGAATTTTTCTTGTGAAAAAATTGAAGGTTTTGAATTATTGGTGAAAAATGGAGGATTTCCCCTTTATTCCACTACAATATCTCATTCTAAATTTTTGTGCCTGTATATAGTTAAAAATGAGAGGTAAATCTCCTTTTTATTATTGTTATAGGAAACTTAAGTAGATGCCTTATCCTTCCCCACGGTCAAAAAATGGCGAAGGAAAACGGTAATACATTGAGCAATGTTTATGTATAGTTTGTGTTAACTGAGTGGAAGGAAAATGATATACATGTGAATATGTATAAATGTATAAAAGAGAAAGTAGTAAAGAGATCAAAATAACTTTAAAATTTTGTGTTCTTATTTTTAATTTAAATAAAGGGTAAAATTATCTTTTTATAGAAAAAATGAACAATGAAAATTGATAAAAATAGCATGTAGGGATTTTTGTGCATATTTTTGAAACATTGGGGACCTACATGCTTTAAAAAAAGGTTAGAGATAAAATTGTTAATTTTTATGAAATTTACCCAAATAACAATTAATTTAAAAAATCAAAATAAATAAATAAATAGAACACAGAACAATAATTGACAAATTGACACATTTGTCAATTGGGTCACCATACTTTAATTTCCGTCATTCATGTCACTATAATTTAATTTGATTGCACATAATGTCACTACATCCGATTCTATCACATCAAGTAATAGCAATTAGTGACGCTACTGTTAAATACTTGACATTATTTTAATTTTTATGCATGGTTACCATCTATATTTATAAGTCATGCCATTAATTGATGGAATGTAATATAAAATTAGAAATCTAACACCATAAACAACTACATGATGTGTATCTTGGGAACACTGCATCAATCACACAAGTAAATATGGTCCTACTCCCAACTGATGTGGCATGACCATATGCATGCCATGTAGCAAGCATCTAACACAATTAATTTGTAGCACTAGACATCTTATTTTATAGTACTTTTGTCTAAAAAATATTGTGATATTTCTTTTTTCACATAGATCACGAAAAGTTTATTTAATAGTATTAAAAAAGTAAATTTTAATACCATTTCCCTAGTATACCCTTTTATTTATTGATTTTTCCACTTTAATAATTCTTCTTCTCTTTTCTTTTTTTCTTTTTTTGATAACTCTGCATATTAAATAAGGACATATAAAAGAACTAATAATTTAGCTATTTTTTTTAAAAAGAAAACTAGATCATATTTCAGAACAGACAAAAAAGAAAACTAAATCATCTTTTTGAGACAGAGATAGTATCATTTTCCATTAATTGATGTTAATTTATGCAAGGAAATTATTAGAGACTTCTTATAAAACCAAATTAAAGTATAATGATCCGAATAACGGAAATTAAAGTAACTTGATTGACAAGTAACTCAAAACACAATGATCATGAATGGAATTAACCCTTTCCTATTCTTGTTTAAAAAAAAAAATTGCAGAGCATTTTCACTACGAATCTTAGAATTAGCATTTTCAAATAGGGTTTCGTTATGGAGTATATAGATGAAGCTGCAGCGTACAAATGTATGGAAAGAAGGCTTTGTTGCTTATATAATAATAATCAACTCAATTTAAACCTATTTTTGCACATTTATTTTTCTTACGTATTCAGGCCATTAGTAGCTGCAGATGTGGATTTGAAAATGAAAATGCGGTGGAAAATAAATTAGTTTTTTCTTGTCATCGGATGATGAAAGCGGGGGAAAAGCTATTGAACTGATGATTGATAGAAAAAAATATATGAGGAAGAAATAAAGAAAGGAAAATGCAGTATGCATACAAATTTAATGTGAAAGATTATTAATTAAATAGTTAAAAGGTTAACTTTTGTAAATAAGAAAATAATTTAAAAATGTCGCGTATGGAATAGTTTTTGTATTATTATATTATTTTTATAAATTGTCCTTTATTTACTACACCACATTTCTTTTATTTACTAAATTGACCATAAATATATAAATTGACACAAATAACCATGCTTCTATCTTGCACATATATATTATTATTTCTCTTATGCTGTTATGCATTTTCAGAAACACCACTGTCTAAGGAGGAGAAGAAGAGACAAGAAAAGCAAACTGAAACAAGCCTCCAACATTCTTAAGCTCTCTGATTTTGACTTTATCTTTTTTAGGTAATTTGCAGCAAAGGTTCCCAACCTTTGCATTTACTTATACATATCAATATACACTCAAACAAGCAATGCATGACTCATTAACAATGACTATCTAGTGGCGCCGTGCTTGAATCCTTTAGTCAGAAGCCGCGCTGATTTTCCCCGAGATGAGCATTCTTTCAATTTCTTCACTACCTCATTCATGGTTGGTCTACGCTCAGAGAGATGAGAAACACATGCCATTGCCAATTTGACAATCTCCCAAGCATCAGCAATCATATCTTCCCGCAGACGAGGATCTATGATTCTTTTGATATTCTTTGCTCTAATCATTGTACTAACCAACTCACTAATATGTTTGCCATTTTTCATGCTGTTTCGACCTGTGACAATCACTAGCATCATGACACCAAAGCTATAGACATCAACTTTCTCCGTCAATGACTGCGGATTTTGTTCATATCTGCCATGGGACGTAAAAATAGGTTACTACTAGTATCATGATATCGCTTTTTACAGGAGATAACTATAGAGCATACTCTGGATCAAGA